>CM038221.1:130141761-130197832 GCA_021442155.1 Cymbidium sinense | reverse complement strand
CCAGTTACGTATTACTCAGATTAAATCGACTCAAAAGATAGTCAGGATTAATTTTATTTTTAATTTATTTTGATGGATTCTGTTAGTTCGTGATGGATCATACTAAGAAGGAGCTTATATTAGCATAGACCTATCTCAGATTTACTGAACCAAAGGGAGTAGCTTCCCGATCGATGGAGAACTATCTGACCAAAGGAGTGCCTTTCGGTTTGCAATGATCAATTCAAGGGAAGAAAGCTCGGGGACTCACATCTTTCACTACAAAAGACCACTGGGGTGAGTCATTATCAGTATAACAAACATTAACCAACCTAAGGTGCCTGTCGATTTGGATCAAATCAAACCTGACCTAGGGTTGCCTGTCAGTTTGAGACAATCATGATAGAAAGAATGTGTCATAGTTTTACATCTTCCAAGGAGGAATGACTGTCAGGGTAACCTGCTTATGGCAAAATAGATTGAACCTGACCTAAGGGCGACTACTACCCTTTTAACCTCAAATTTGCATTCTGCTGTGTAGTGATCTTGCTACCCAATACTACCCTTAGTTATGAGAGTTAAACTTCTAAAGGTAGAACAACTTCAGACCCATACACTAAGAAAAATAGGGTAGATTAAGTTGGAGTTTGGTATGTGGTGAAGTAGGCTCACAAGTCTTCTTTATTATTTGAATGAGATTTTTATTGAATGCTTTTACTAAGCCATTTGCTCTGGGGTAGTAGATGGTGGAGTATCTATATCTATACCATGTCTTTTAGCAAAGCTATTGATCTTGGTGCTTTTGAATGCAGTACCATTATCAGATATGGTTTCTAAAAATTTGAAGCACATGCTGAGCTGTGACCTCTCTAAGTGAGATTTCCTCCACCCACTTGGAAAAGTAGTAGGTGATAGCTAAGATGAATCGATAATCCTTGGAAGAAGGAGGATCAATCAGACCCATAATGTCAATAGCCCAACACTGGAATGGCCATGAGGCCAATGTAGGGTGTAGAATATTGGGTGGTTGATGTAGGACCACATCATGTACCTGACACTAATGGAATCTTCTAGCTACTTCCATGAAGTCTGTAATCATCAAAGGCCAGTAGTACCTTTATCTCTTGATCTTCTTCTTCATCTTTAGATTAGATTAATGTGCTTTACTTAGACCTAAATGTACCTCAATAATAATGCCATGGGCTTCGTATTTATCTAAACAACGTAACCACATCTAGTCAAAGGACCAGCGATACAGGGTGCCATCATTGAGAGCAATGAGAGAGCTCTTTATTTCACCTGATGGGCTTGTGACTTCTCTTGAGGTAGTTTGTAAGTGTTCAAATAGTCTATGAATGACTGCCTCCAATTCAGCTCCTTGTCTTTATAGGCAATGACAACCTCCCCTTCAAGAGAAAGTCTCTCGATGAGTTCAACATCAATAAGGGATAGTACTTGTCTGTTTTGGACCCTTATTGAAATGGACTAATCTTCTGGACATGTCAATTCTCTAGTAAGTTTGGCCAAAGCATCTATTACTACATTCTCTATTCGGGGAACCTTGTAGATGGTGATTTCAAAATTTTGGGCCAACAGCTTCATGGTCTACTCATAGTAATGACAAAGCTTGTGTTTGAGAACCTTATAGGACCTAACAATCTGGTTGATGACCAATTAAGAATCTCCAAAGATGTTGATGCTCTTGACACTGATAGTGATGGCTAACTCTAGACCAACAATCAAAGCCTCATATTAGGCTTCGTTGTTGGTGCAGGGGTTGGAAAGATAGTATGAGAATCTCATCACAACATGGTTTGGAGTTTGGAGTTAGGAGAACAATTCCTACCCCTGCCTTTCCTAGAAGAGTAGATCGTGGTGCTTCCATTTTTTGAAAGGAAGCTACACCGTCAAAATACATCTCCCATCAATGATTGTTAACCTCCCCTAAGTTCATGATTTGTTCATTAGGGAGATCGTCAGTGAATCGAGGAAGTGGTATCTTTGCTAAAAATTTGCTAGTGCTTGTTCTTTTACTGCACGGAGGGGGTACAAATGTGATATCAAACTACGAGAGAATCATGGACCATCATGCCAAATGTCCGGATAGCGTTGGTTGTGTCATGAGGAACTACAGTGGATTGGTTCTAGAGATCAAGTTCACCTTATGAAAAATTATATAATGTCATAGCTTCTGAGATGCAAAGATCAAAGCTAAGCAATGTTTCTCAATATGTGGAAAGTTTGCTTCAGTAGGAATCAGATGATGGCTGAGATAGTAGAGAGCATTCTCCTTTCCTTCATCATTGGCTTGGGCTAATAGAGCACCGAGAGAGTCATCCAATGCAATAGTGTAGAAGATGAGTGGCCTTCCCGGAATTGGGGCTGCTAGAACTCACAACTTCACCAAATATTGCTTGATATCTTCAAAGGCATGCTGACACTTATCATCCCACTTGAACTTGGCATCCTTTTTGATAAATGTTTAAAATGGCTTGCATCCCCATGATAGGTTGTAAATAAAGCATCTTAGATATGACAGCCATCCTTGGAAGGATCTGAGTTGAGTTAAACTCTTTGGAGGTGGCATTTCTAAGATAGATTTAATCTTTTCTAGATCTATTTCTATTCCTCGGTGTCGGACAATAAACCCAAGGAATTTCCCTTAAGCTACTCTGAAGGCACACTTTAGGGGATTCATTTTGAGGTTATATTGTCTTAACTGTTCAAAAACTACTCTGAAGTCAAAGAGATGGTCTTCCTTTTCTATGCTCTTGACTACTAGATCATCAATGTAGTACTCAACCTGATGATGGATGAGTTCATTGAAGATCTGAGTCATGGCCCGTTGGTATGTAGAACCAACATTTTTAAGGCCGAAAGGCATGACCCTATAAGAAAAGATTCCGATCGGGGTTCGAAATGTAGTGTTTCTTTCATCTTCAAGAGACATCCATGAAAGACAAAATTGCATGAGATGAGGTGATGTCCACCATTAATTTTGGTATAGGAAGAGGAAACTCATCCTTAGGACATGCCTTATTTAAGCCCTTGAAATCAATGCATATGTGAATTTGGCCATTCTTTTTCTTAACTGGGATGACACTGGCTAACCAGGTAGGATATTTCTCTTTCCTGATGAAACTAGCATCGATCAATTTCTTGACTTTAGAAATGACCTATTGTTCAATTTCTAATCGCATGCATCCAGGAGCTTGCTTGATAGGGTTAGCGCTAGGATCTATTGCTAGCTTGTGGACTGCTATGTTAGGAGATAATCCAGGCATCTATTCATAACTCCATGCAAAGTAATCCTTAAACTCAGTCAGTAGCCTAACTAAGTCATTGGTTTCTTCTTCATTCAACAACCAATTGATGTATGTCGGGTGTGGATTTTCTTTTATCTTGAGGTCGATTTCTTTAAGCTTGTCAATTATTGAATGGATCTCCTCTTCAAATTCTGGCAGTGCATCTTTGATTTGGAGATAATATGAATCATCTGAGGTTTCTAAACACACATTCTCATAAAAGTTAGTGTTGTGTGAAAAGAACCTCTCAGACTCTGAATGATTGGTAACAACTAAGCAATAATCGTCTTCATCAACTAGACCCACTGTAGTGAATCTTAGTCCTACTCTTGATTGTGCTTCTCTGCCTATATTATTCCACAGCTTCTCAAAATACTCAGACCTATGCCTAGACCATGTAGGAAGAACCAAACCTTTCTGTATAAGAGTATAAACGCAAGGCGAGTAAAAGTCAAACGATAATTCTAATAATTCTTTAAATGTATTCTCCTCAAGTTCCACATCTACTTCAGGACTTGAGGATGGTGATCCCAAAAAGAATCTCTTTGGCTTCATATCAATGGAAGACTTAGGGGCATCCTTAACTACTAAACCTTCAACTTTTTGAGATAAAAGTGAGGTTAGAGCTAAGATTTCGAGCTGCTGCCTAATAGTCTCACATAAACCCGATTCAAATACTTTGCTTTATTTGGAGGCTTGGTCTTCATCATTGTCTGGTTCGAGTGTCACCTCCAAAGAAACCTGCAGAGAGGGGTTGGCTGGAATGCTAATCACATTAGATTCATCCTCAGAGCTAGATTCCAAGTCTATGTGAATATTAGAGGTACTTCTATGAACTGGAACATAATACCTATTGGCTGATGGCCAACCAAGGGGTCTTCCACCTCTAGAATTGCCTCTATTTCTTCCTCCACATTTGCCTAGTGGAGATTGACTCATCATACCCACATGTCCATATGATGGAATGAACTGTGGGTGGAATGTGATATGCGGCTCTATTTTTTCTTGAATTCTCCTTTTTTTTTCCTTTTCTTTTTCTTCATTTTAATTTTATTTTTATTTTAAATTTTGTCCAAGTTCACGAGAAAGGGTGTTTTGAAAAAGATAATAGGTTGCATCCTCATATATCTCAACCTCTCTAACTGAAAATGGCTTTTTATCTCCATTGACATGGTATTCAATCCAATCCATTCTGAGCTTGATGTATTAATGGGGGAGGATGGAATTATCTTATTCTGATGTATCCAAGGCCTACCGAGTAAAGCAGTGAATGAAGTATTTGAATAAATGATGTAAACCTTAGCTTCAGTCTCCCAGTCACTTATTTCCAAAAGTAATACTATGGAACCTAAAGCCCACTTACCTTATTTATTGAATCCCCTCAACATCATCCGATCCCTCAGAGTGTGGAGATGTTGATCCTGAAATAGGCAAGGGCCTTTAGACTCATAATATTTACCGATACACTTGGATCAATGAGAACTCTGGCGAGTCTAAATCTGCCCATGTCAACTGTGATGTAGAGGGGACGGTTGTGCTCCAAGTGCCCCAGAAGAAGGTTTTCATCTATGAAAGTGATCCCCTAGGCTTCTTTTGTGTAATGTACCTCCTCACCAATAGTGGTCAACTGAGCTAAGCATATCTCAGGATTAAGGAGAGCCTTGATTAATGATTCCCTCATCTTTTTTTATAAGACTAGGGCATCGTATATGCTTAGCTTTGATGGCAATTTTCTTAAGTGCGAGAGGACATTGTAGTCCACCTTGGGCTGATCCTCCACAAGAATATCTAAAGGTGGAGCATTCTGTGGAGGGGCTTCTTGATCTTTTGAACTAATGACTTGTTTACTTCTATCTTGAGGTGCTGCCTTAGGAGGTAGAACCTTTCCATTATGGAGGTTGACTTCGATGATCTCTTATGGCAAGGTAATGGAAGGTTATGCCTGCACATCAGGCTCACCTACAACTTATCGTATGGGACCATCAGAATTGGATGATCCCAAGTCTATCTCAAGAGGTGAACCTGTAGTATTCAGAGTTGGAAAGTCCAACTCTAAACTAGAAAGGGAAAGATCAAAATTATTATAGTTCGTTGTTTAGACTTGAAGAGTCATTAGGAATAGATTCAGACAACCCATCAAAAGTGACACAGATGTAATTTAAGCTAGCTTTATTTTCAATTTCTTAGATTTGATAGGAGGTACAAAGTAGAAATCAAGTAAAGTAAGAGGGGTGAGGGATTTGATGCCCTCATCCGCTGATACAAGATGTCTACTAGAAGAGAAAGAACTAGCTGAAGTAGTGGTAGCTGCTGATGTGGTAGCTGCAATAATAGATTAGAGGCTGGACTCGGTCGGTGGTTGCACTACTGGGCTATCTTGAGCTGCCACATGCTGTTTACGCTACTGATGCTGCTGAGCTCCACCTTTTCCTTAAGTTGGCTCTGGTAACTTGTAAACCTTCCTTGATGTTGGAGGTTTGAGCTAGCTCAGGCACCTACATGAAAGTTTCTTGTTCTTCTGAACAATCTTTTTAGAGGTTTTCGATAAGGAGATATCCCAACCTTCTTTAGTTTTGGAAGGATCACAAGTATCCCAAGGATTACCCTAATGGAACTGGATGGTTATTCCACAAGGTATTCCTTTGGGATAACTACAACACTGGTCTTAAAGTTATGTTCAAGCTAGTCCTTAAATGTGAAGCAATCCTCCATAACATGACCTAGCATATAGTGGTAGGGGAAAAGTTAGGATCATGGCTTTTGCCCACTTCCTCTAGTCTTCTAGGCTTGGGTAGCTAAAAATCAAGCTTCTTTAAAAGATTCTTAAAGATTTTACTGATTATTGCTCTCTTAAATGAATAAGGTTTGTTAAATTTATCCAAAAGAGTAGGTGGACCATAGCTACCTGACAGCGGGTATGTGTAGCTCTTGTGATGTGGTGAGGAGGTTGAGTAGGCCATGGAGAGCGTGGCGGATGGTAAGGCTACCTGTGGTGGTAGAGGCGTGAAGGCTCGAGGTTGTGGTCTCTTGACTGATCTCCGCTTGCTTCCCTTATCTACTATTGTCATTGCACTGAGCTTCTTCTCGTATACCTTCTACGGCTTTACTTTTGGCAATTGGTCTTGAAAAGGAAACTATTTGGCCTCTCTTTGTAGACTAGCCACCTTATTGATTAACTTCTCAAAGGTTTTGATGGTGAAGCCCTTAAGCATGAAGGCGACAGGAGCATGGACATTCTTTAGAAGAATCTCAATGGCATGCTGTTCAGATAGCTGTGACTCATATTTCATACTCAGGTTATGCCATCTGAGAATGTAGTCAACAAGGGACTCACCTGGGTTTGTGCAACAATGAGATCGTCAACAGTAACCCTTTGCTGAGCTCTAACAATCCTCTTGATAAAGAGTTGCTCCAACTTAACAAATATCTTTACTGAATTATTGGGAAATTCAGCATATTAATCGAAAGCTATCCTTGCTAGGTTACTGATGAAGAGGAGCAATAGCAAAGTGTCGCTGCTACTAGTGTGGAAATAACTTGCCCTGAAGTGTGCAATATATTGCCTCGGGTTTCGACTGCCATCAAAACTCTTGAAGGAAGGTGCCACGAAACTGTTGGGATATTGGATTGCTTGAAATTCCATTGGGTAGGGTCTACCCTTTAGAACTAATGATTCTCCCCAAGCTTGAGCCAATGCTTCCTTCACTTGCTGATCAATCATAGAATTGATATCTTTTTCTTGTATGGAGGTACTTTCCACTACCTACCTATACATGTTAGTGCTACCTTGTTTTAATTGAGATAAAGTCTTGGTTGGGTCCAAGACATGCACCAACTCTGGCTGAATAGTCTCAGCTATAGTAGGATGAACTGTTGGAGCTTATTTTTGAAGTACTGAGACTACTACTAACAAGTCCTCAAGCTTCCTCGCCATCCTATCTATATGTTCATCTTTCTGCTTTAATTGATATCGGAGGTGTTGGGCTGATTGGGCCATGTCTTCCTGCTCAACCTCATCACCTTCCATGGCCTGCTACTGTCTGAGGAGGGATCTCCTGGTATCTACCATGCAAATCCCGACTGAGTCTCCCAACAAATCATCTTCATTGAGATCAAAGCTGATCTTCTCCTCATTAGACTAGCCGTATCCTAGGATCTCCTTCTTTTCCTTGAAATAATGAGCTACTATATCATTTAAAGATCGATCTGTCATAACTAGCACAAATGCTTTTGGTCGTGATGGGATCCACATCAGAATTGAGAGGCCTTGGAACTCCCTTCTTTGGAGAATCAATCCTGTGGTAGTATTTAGAAGAAATGCACTCACTATCCGACTCTTAAAGGGGTTAAACTTCTAAGAGATTATATGATCATGGGTGAAACTGAGTTGCCACCCTCTCTCTCTCTGCAACTACTGTAATCATCTTCAAGTCTTGCTACAGTGGTGATGCTGAAGGGACGACCACTATGCTTTGGGATCACCATTCCTTCTGCACCACAACTAGGGTAGAAGTTTGAGCAGAAGAGCTCAACCTTGTCATAGTAAGTGGTGTGGATGTAATGGGATCCCTTGGTCATAGCCTGATCACCAACGGGGTCCTCTTCTCCCCGAATATGGTCTTCATGGCCTTGGACAGAACTAAAGATGCTGATACATGAATGGGCAACGGTGGACAAGGAGTAGAGCGGTGTGGTGGAGACACCACTGACTCTCTCAAAATAGGAGACCTCCTCCATGGTGAGTAGTCCCTATAAGTAGAATATTGTCTATGTGATCACTGCAAGTGCATTAAAGAAAATGAGTGTGGAGGTCGGCCGAACCTCGCCTCTCAACAAGTGATATGAGTGTGAGACACTATATCACCCAAGAGAGGGGTGAATTGGGTAATATTAAAATTTTCAAAACTTAAATTTTAATTTTTCAATAGAAAATTAGATTTTGAATTTATAATGATAAGATATAATTCTAAATGTAACAAAAATAAAAATACAATAAAGTAAATAGAGACAAGAGGCACACGATTTTACGTGGTTCGGCCAAACCCCAAAATCACTCGTCCGCTAGCCACCCACGCTAGGAATCCACTAAATGAAAATGGTTTACAAAAGTACTCTCCTATACTTGGTAGTACAACCCCAAAATAAATTTTACAACAAAAAAAATTCAAAATAATAAATTTTGATAAAGTAAATCTCTCACAAATATACCAAGCTATCAAATTCAAAAGTGATCTCACAACTTATAAATGATCACTTTACAACTTAAAAATTTGGCAAGGCAAAATGCTCACTTAATAAAATAAATATCTTAAAGTGATCTTACTAGGATGTTTATGCTATTATAATTTGTAGAATAATACAAAATGATTTCAAAATAAATTCACAATATTATTTTCATAATAAAATAAATTTCAGCAAAGTAATTTATTTTAACCAAAAGATTCTTTCAATTAATGCTAATGATCACAAAATACTTAAATAAAATAAGTATATGATAGATCTAAGTTGGCTAGAAAGCTTTCAATTAAAAAGAGATCTAGCAAATATGAAAATAATTTCAGCACAATAATTTATTTTAAAATGCTTAAAATATACTTCTAAAATAGATCTAAGAATAAATGATCTTTCAAAATAAGACCAAAGAAGAAATATTTCAAGAAACCAAAAGAAATTTGTAGGAAGTAAAAAATTTCAGCAAGTTGTAATAGGTCCTACAAACTATCACAAGAGTTTCTCACCAAAAAAAATGATTGAGAAATTTGATGTGAAAGCCAATGTCCAAAGACTAATCCACCAAAAGGTATAAATTAGAAAGAAGAAATAGATGGTGAAAATAGCATGAACAACTAAGAAGTATTAAGATCAAGAAAACAAACTCAAGTAATTTAAAAGGCTTGCTTAGTTGAAGATGTTGAAGCTTCCAAACCAAGGATTTGATCTTTCAATATTTGGAGAACACTTGGAAGGAACATTTAAGAGATTTTCTCTTAGATTTGCTGAAGAGATTTTGAATTTTGAATGAGGGATGCTTTCATGAAGAGAATGAGGGCTATTTATAGGCAAGAAGGTCATTTAAAAAATTATTTCAAAGAAATATATTATACAAACCTCATGCTATCATGTGATAATTTAATATTCAATAAAAATATAATTTATATTAAACAAATATTAAATTTAGCAGCAAAATTCTATTCACATGGGAAGTCAAAAGTAATCAAATGTAGCTCTTAATATATTCAAAGCATGTAGCATGCATCCATTATTAAAATCGTAATGTTTAAAAATCATAATAAATTCAATTTTAATGCAAAGTGGGTCATGTAACCACTTATTTTAAAGGAAGAAATCCAAGGAATCCGATGGAGATAAAATCAGATATGAATTCTTTGATTAAACAATGACTTTGGCTAAAATACAAAATTTTATATATTTTTGTTAATTTTGACATGTGACATTTAAAAATTATGATATAATTATTTATAATCATAAATATGTTAGTTATCATATAACCAGCAAATTAAATTAAAATACCTAATTATGTTAAGTAAATAAAATAATTATACTTAATAGTTATGATCATTTATTACTTTGACAATTTTATTGCTATGTAGAAAAAACATATAATTGAATGTTAATTAAATAAAGATTTATATAAATTAACCTCATTAAAATAGTATGTTAGGTTGTGAGCAAATTGATTCATGCCAAAGAACTCATATGAATAATCATATAACCTAAAATCATGAGCTTCACATTATCCCTTTCATTCTTTTATTCTTGCAATTTCTTCTAACAATTTGTGAGATGTATTGGATATGTAATTAGCAATTGATATATAAACACATAAAAATATTCATTAGAACATCTAAGCATTTGTTTGTTATCATCAAAATTAATCAAATTGAACATGAGGCTAATTAAGCCAACAATCTCCCCCTTTTTGATGATGACAAACTAATGTTGGGTATTGATTTTGATGAAGGTGCAAATTGACCTTTCATCATAGTTTTGAAAGAAATTCTATTAAAAAATTTATGCATATGAGATGAATAATGTTGCTCCCCTAAATGTATGCATTATATAGACTTAATATTAACCAACATTTTACTCTTCTCCCCTTTGACAACATCAAAAGTGAGAACAAAACATACAATTTTAAATATTAGGATCTAACATTCCAAGCATGCATCTTAAAGTACAAAACGTTCTTCGGTAAGGGTTTTGTAAAATATCTACAATTTGTAAATCGGTGCTAATAAAATTAATATTAACATCACCTTTCAAAACATGATCCCTAATAAAATGATGTCTAATTTCTATATGCTTGGTTCATGAGTCTTTGGATAGGATTTTAGTCAAACTAATAACACTAGTATTGTTACCGAACTAGAATGTGATCTTGCTTAATACCAAAATCTTCTAATTATTGCTTTAACCAAAGGACACGAGCAACAGAACTAAACTATGTACTCGCCTCAGTGGATAAAGCTACAGAATTTTGTTTTTAAGATGACCATGACACAAGTGATGATCCTAAAAAATGACATGTACCAGATGTACTTTTTCTATCTACTTTACATCCGCAAAAGTCGCATCGAATAAGCAACCAAATCACATGATAAAGAATTTTTAGGATACCATAAACCTAGTAGTGCTATCAAATATCGAAAGATACGCTTGCTATTAAATGAGATTCTTTGAAAATGAGCACACAAACAAACAGAAACATAATATCGCCTACTATGAAGGTATAAAAGTGAACCTATCATACTCCTATAAAGTTTTTGATCAACAGATTTTCCTAATTCATCTAAATCCAATTTTATAGATGGGCTCATAGGAGTTTTACTAGATTTAAATCTTTTCATGTCAAACCTCTCAAGAAATTCATTTATATACTTAGTTTGACAGATGAATGTGCCATTTTCTTGTTGCTTCACATGAAGACCTAAGAAAAAATTAAGTTCTCCCATCATACTCATTTCAAACTCTTTAAACATCAAAGATGAGAACTCATGGCATAAAGATTCATTTGTACTTCCAAATAATATATCATCTACATACACTTGTACCACAATCAAATCATCATCTATGCTCTTAAGGAATAAGGTGGTATCTACTCTGCCCTTTCTAAATCTATGATCTATCAAAAAGTTACTTAACCTATCATACCAAGCACGAGGAGCTTGTTTTAAACCATATAAGGCTTTCTTTAATTTATACACATGATTTGGAAAATCAAGGCTCTCAAATCTAGGTGGTTGCTCTACAAATACATTTTGGTCAATAAATCCATTCAAAAATGCACTTTTGACATCCATTTGAAAAAGTTTAAAATTTCTAAAACAAGCATAAGCAAGGAGTAACCTGATAGCTTCTAGTCTTGCTACGGGTGCAAATGATTCTTCAAAATCTATACCTTCAACTTGTGTGTACCCTTGTGCAACTAACCTAGCTTTATTTCTAACAATACAACCTGAATCATCTAGCTTATTCCTAAAGATCCATTTTGTTCCAATGACATTTTGATCTTGGGGTCTTGGGACTAATTCCCAAACATCATTTCTTACAAATTGATTCAACTCCTCTTCCATAGCAATAATCCAAAATTATCATTTAATGCTTCTTCTAAATTTTAGGTTCAACCTCGAGATAAAATGTCAATGATCTACAACTTCTCTCTACTATGTCTTCTAGTCATAACTCCTTTTGAAGGATCTCCTATAATTAGTTCCTTTGGATGATTTTATTATATTTCCATTCTTTAGGCAATGAATCATCCATATTATCTTCTAAAGATATTTTCTTAAAGTTATCAATCTCTTCATCAATCACTTCATTTCTAATAGGATCAATCAAATTTTCATCAAAAATAACATGTATTGATTCTTCTACAATCATTTTTCTTTTATTGTAAACTCTATAAGCTCTACTAGAAAGAGAGTATCCTAAGAAAATACCATCATCGATTTGCAATCAAACTTACCTAAATGATCTTTTCCATTATTCAAAATAAAGCATTTACATCCAAATACATGAAAGTGTTCAATCTTAGGCTTCTTTCCAAAAAACAATTCATAGGGTGTCTTCTTCAAAATTGGTCTAAAATAGATCCTATTCATTACATAACATGCATTTCTACGCCAAAAATATTTTGGCAATTTATACTCATCAAGCATAGATCTACTTAATTTAATTAATATTCTATTTTTTCTCTCTACTACTCTATTTTGTTGGGGAGTTCTAGGTGCAAACAAATTATGTTTAATCCCATGTTCATCACAATAATCCTCAAATAATTTATTTTCAAATTCCACCATGATCGGTTTGAACCCTATTAATCAAAAGGCCTTGTTCTCTTTGAATATATTTAGAAAACTTTCTAAACTCACCAAAAACATCATCCTTGTAAGTTACAAATAAAACCCAAGTATATCTAGAGAAATCATCAACAATCACAAAACCATAATTTTTTCCACCTAAGCTCTAGTGCTAATGGGACCAAATAAATCCATGTGCAATAATTCTAGAGGTCTAGAAGTAGAAACAATATTTTTACTTTTAAATGAGCTTCTAGAATGTTTACCATGAATACATGCATCACAAACATAGTTTGAATGAAAATTTAATTTAGGCAAACCAACTATTAAATCAAGTTTAGCAATTTTATTAAGTGTGTGCATGTTAATATGACATAGTCTCCTATGCCATAACCATATATCATCATGAGTGCTTTTAAAACAAAGTAAGTTTAAATTTACATCATGAAAGCTATCTAAATTAATGCCATAAATATTTTTGTATCTTTTCCCTACAAAACATTTTCATTATTTTTATAATGCAATATGATGCATGGAATACTACATTCAAACCTTTATCACATAATTGACTAATAGAAATTAAATTATGTTTTAATCCTTCTACTAGAAAAACTTTATCTAAAGTGATAGAATTCTTACAAATAGAGCCAATGCCAATGATTTTTCCCTTCGCATTATCTCCATATGTAACAAATCCTCCATCACTTGATTTTAAAGTTGTGAATTTATCTTTATCTCTCGTCATATGCCTTGAACATCCACTGTCCAAGTACCACTTGCCTTCTTTGATTTTTCTTTGAAGGAATTCTTACAAAATAAACTCACATGTTAACTTTTGGAACCCAAACATGTTTGGGTCCACATTCTAAATTTGAAGTAAGATATTTAGCATGCATGGTTTGTGTAGTGCTTGTATCTTTTGGTACCCATACATAAGATGATTGCTTAGTATTTTGTATTTTATGTGCATAGCAATCAAATGAAATATGCCCTTTTTTATTGCAATAGTTGCACCAAACATTAGTGTTTGCATATGATTTAGAATGATAATTATAAGGTATATGAGTGGAATGTGTATGATGCAAATAATTTTTATTAAATGTTTTTCTTGATGAAGTATTATAATGAACTTGTGATTTTAAACATAATTCTAATCTTGCTTTTAATAACATATTCTCTCTTTCAAGTTTACCTACAACTAAGGAACAATTTAATAAAGAAGTATTTTACTTTTAAATTATCACATTCATTTTTAAATCACAAAATGCATATCTAAATTTTTATGTTCTTTTTCTAAGGTTTTGTATTTTCTTTTTAATTTTTTATATTCAATAACTAAATCATTAAAAGCATCATCTAATTCATCATAAGATATATCATTACATACCTCTTGAGAATCTAAGTCAGATTCTCCATTTGCCATAAGACATATGTTGACCTCTTCATCCGATGAGCTAGTACTTGATTCATTTGAATCTGGATTGGCCCATAAAGCTGTTTTCTTCTTCTTCTTATGGTACTTTTCTCCTTCATATTTTTCTTTTGTTTACATCAATTTCTTTTTTCTTTGATTTAACATGTTCGACAATCACCTCTTATGTGTCCAAGCTTTTTACAATGGTAGCAAATGATCCATTCACCTCCAGGAAATTTCTTAGTATAAAATTTATAATTTTTAGATTTTTATACCTTTGATTCTTCTTCCTTAGCAAGTTCCAAGCCTTTTGGATAGCATGACCACCTTATCACAATCACCATCCGAGCTTGAGGTGTTATGCTCATCACTATCATCAACTTATAGTGCAATGGCTTTTCCTTTCTCCTTCTCCTTTTTTGCTAAGTTATACATCTTATCCCATTGAGCAATAACCTGTTCATGTGCTATCAAAGAACCCAAAAGTTGATCAAGTGGATAAGTAGATAAATCTTTAGCTTCACTAATAGCATTTACTTTCATTCTTTTGGAAGACATCTAAGAATCTTATAAACTAAGTCTTGATTCCTATATGTTTTTCCAAGAGAATGTAATGTGTTAATTATTTTCATAAATCTAGTATACATATCGAAATAGATTGAAGGAGACATATGAAATAACTCATAATCATGAACAAGTCTATTTATGTGAGCATTTCTAACTTCACTAGTTCCTTCATAAGTTATAATAAGTTTATCCCATATTTCTTTTCTTTACTTAACATAGAAATTTTCATGTAATCATCGGTAATAAAGCACAATGTAAAGTATTACAAGCCCTAGCATTTAATTCATCAAGTTCTCTTCTATAGACCATTCCTCAAAAGGTTTTTCTACTTTAATGCTATTTAATTCTACTGTGGGTGTATGATATTGATGTGTTAACATATACCACATGCATGCATCTTGATCTCTTAAGAATGTACTAATTCTATTTTCCGAATAATCAAATGGTACACTATCTAAAAGTGGAGGTCTATGAGTGGATTGTCCCTCCAGTAATGAACCCTTTAGGAAACTTTGTGCCATAGTGAAAAGATCTACTCTTTGATGTTAAGCCAATAAGAGAGCCTAGGCTCGATACCAATTATGAGACACTATAGCACCCAAGAGGGGTAAATTGGGTAATATTAAAATTTTCAAAACTTAAATTTTAATTTTAAATAGAAAATTAGATTTTGATTTTATAATGATAAGATATAATTCTAAATGTAGCAAAAATAAAAATACAATAAAGTAAATAGAGATAAGAGGCACACGATTTTACGTGGTTAAACCCCAAAAACCTCATACGCCCTAGCCACCAGCTAGGAATCCACTAAATGAAAAATGGTTTACAAAAGTACTCTCTATGTAGTACAACCCCTAACAATATATATACTCTCCTACAAAGGGGAGTACAACCCCAAAATAAATTTTACAACAAAAAAAATTCAAAATAATAAATTTTGATAAAGTAAATCTCTCACAAATATACCAAGCTATCAAATTCAAAAAGTGATCACAACTTATAAATGATCACTTTACAACTTAAAAATTTGGCAAGCAAAATGCTCACTTAATAAAAATAAATATCTTAAAGTGATCTTACTAGGATGTTTATGCTATTATAATTTGTAGAATAATACAAAATGATTTCAAAATAAATTCACAATATTCTTTTTTCATAATAAAATAAATTTCAGCAAGGAGTAATTTATTTTTAACCAAAAAAATTCTTTCAATTAATGCTAATGATCACAAAATACTTAAATAAAAATAAGTATATGATAGATCTAAGTTGGCTAGAAAGCTTTCAATTAAAAAGAGAGATCTAGCAAATATGAAAATAATTTCAGCACAATAATTTATTTTAAAATGCTTAAAATATACTTCTAAAATAGATCTAAGAATAAATGATCTTTCAAAATAAGACCAAAGAAGAAATATTTCAAGAAACCAAAAGAAATTTGTAGGAAGTAAAAAATTTCAGCAAGTTGTAATAGATCCTACAAACTATCACAAGAGTTTCTCACCAAAAAAATGATTGAGAAATTTTGATGTGAAAACCAATGTCCAAAGACTAATCCACCAAAAGGTATAAATTAGAAAGAAGAAATAGATGGTGAAAATAGCATGAACAACTAAGAAGTATTAAGATCAAGAAAACAAACTCAAGTAATTTAAAAAGGCTTGCTTCGTTGAAGATGTTGAAGCTTCCAAACCAAGGATTTGATCTTGCAATATTTGGAGAACACTTGGAAGAAACATTTAAGAGATTTTCTCTTAGATTTGCTGGAGAGATTTTGAATTTTGAATGAGGGATGCTTTCATGAAGAGAATGAGGGCTATTTATAGGCAAGAAGGTCATTTAAAAAATTATTTCACATAAATATATTATACAAACCTCATGCTATCATGTGATAATTTAATATTCAATAAAAATATAATTATATTAAACAAATATTAAATTTAGCAGCAAAATTCGCTATTCACATGGGAAAGTCAAAAGTAATCAAATGTAGCTCTTAATATATTCAAAGCATGTAGCATGCATCTATTATTAAAATCAAGTAATGTTTAAAAAATCATAATAAATTCAATTTTAATGCAAAGTGGGTCATGTAACCACTTATTTTAACGGAACAAATCCAAGGAATCTGATGGAGATAAAATCAGATATGAATTCTTTGATTAAACAATAACTTTGGCTAAAATACAAAATTTTATATATTTTTGTTAATTTTGACATGTGACATTTAAAAATTATGATATAATTATATATAATCATAAATATGTTAGTTATCATATAACCAACAAATTAAATTAAAATACCTAGTTATATTAAGTAAATAAAATAATTATACTTAATAGTTATGATCATTTATTAGTTTGACAATTTTATTGCTATGTAGAAAAACATATAATTGAATGTTAATTAAATAAAGATTTATGTAAATTAACCTCATTAAAAATAGTATGTTAGGTTGTGAGCAAATTGATTCATGCCAAAGAACTCATATGAATAGTCATATAACCTAAAATCATGAGCTTCACATTATCCCTTTCATTCTTTTATTCTTGCAATTTCTTCTAACAATTTGTGAGATGTATTGGATATGTAATTAGCAATTGATATATCTGAAACACATAAAAATATTCATTAGAACATCCAAGCATTTGTTTGTTATCATCAAAATTAATCAAATTGAACATGAGGCTAATTAACCAACAATCTCCCCCTTTTTGATGATGACAAACTAATGTTGGTATTGATTTTGATGAAGGTGCAAATTGACCTTTCATCATAGTTTTGAAAGAAATTCTATTAAAAAATTTATGCATATGAGATGAATAATGTTGCTCCCCTAAATGTATGCATTAAATAGACTTAATATTAACCAACATTTTACTCTTCTCCCCCTTTTGACAACATCAAAAAGTGAGAACAAACTACATGCAATTTTAAATATTAGGATCTAACATTCCAAACATACTTCTTTTTTATGCATTTTTGGACACTACGTAGATCTGAAGATGTTCTTATTGAGGGTGATCAACTATGACATTGAGGAGAGGTGTACTATCTCGAAAGGTAGAAGTCACCACCCTACAATAGACCTAATCACCTCAATAAGGACTCCTAAGGACAATGGGTTAGCATGTGTACCAAAGATTCTTCATATACTTTACATGAAAAAGTAAAGTAAGGTTTATTTTAAATCGAGTTAGTTAAGTTCCCTATAGGTGCGAGCCCCTATAGTTAATTGCATCATAAGAAATGAGATCCCTTAAGAATACTCTTAATTAAGGTAAATGATCTTTGTCTCGAAAGATTTCAATAGGTAAGACTATCAATCAATTAGTCTATTTTGGAAGATCAAATGGGATTGATCAAAGAGAGAGAGTTATTATCGAAGCCAAAGTAAAATAAGTAGTAGATACTCATGATGCTAGGAAACCTAGCAAACATCTCAAATTATCCTATAGTTGGGCTTTACATTTTTTAAATTGAATTATTTATTTGAGTTGAATTTTTATTAGAAGTTTAGGGCTTATAATTTCATAATACAATGTTATGGAAATGCCTAAGACATGAAATGCCTAAGAGGTGAGGATTTATGCTTATTTCCCATAGAAGGGAAAAGCAACCACAAAACCTAAATTTAGGGAGCTTTGGTGAGGGCCAATGGCATGACCTAAATCTAAGGAAAAAAATAGGAATTTGGTTTGCCTCCATAGGAGAGGACAAACCACTCGATTGCTTGAACTTACAACCTGGGGTCAGCCAACTCCTCCTATGATTTTATATTTATATAGGCAAGTCATATGCTTTATGCAAGATAGCTAGGCTGTTATTTAGTTAGAAAGAGACTAAATCCTTAAACTCACACCCTAAGAGACTAGATCATGTAAGGGCATGAAAAATGACCTAGTTCAAATGCAAAATATATAACATGTTATTTTTATTTTTGGACCATCATTTAACTTAGGCTTATAGGATTCATTTGCCTAATGCATGAGAAGTAAGATTATTGGCCAAAATTAAGGAGAAGGGAGGAGGTGTGTTTCCACCATGGCTCTCGAAGGTCAAGCCAAGTTTCTCTAGGAAAGGTGTAAGCCCTCTAATCAAGAGTGTAACAATATACTTTTTTGCATGATGTTATAAAAGAAATACTCGTTAGCTAAGGGGTTGCTAATTCTTTTATCTAGATTTTAACTTAGGCTTTAAATAAAGTTATGGGTTGTTTATTTTAATTTTGAGTTAATTAGTTTTGTAGAAAATTTATTTTTTCCTAAGAGTCTAATAATCATCCAGGCCATACATTAAGCAAGGAAGAAACAAGGAAACATGCCATCTTAAAGCACAAGCTAAATAAAATATCAAACATTTTATAAAGCTAACACAAAAGAATAAAAGGCCATTTGTGGCTGGGCACCACTGCACAAACCTAAAAAAATAAATTTGGTAGCCGAGTTCTACCCTTATATAACCTGGATTACAAATAAATTAATTTACAATCAAGTAAGAAAATTCATGTTATTGGGGTCTTCATTTCTTCTTTTCTTCTTTCATCTTTCATCTTTCTTCTTTTTCGTTCCTTCTTTTGGTTCTTTCTTTTGGATGGTGGTTACTTCAAAGGCTTCACATGGTACATAAGATGTAATATTATGACTAATGCTCATCCTAATCCGCCATAACAATCATTCCAAAATCCTAATTGCAAAAATACATGAAAAGGAAAAGTAAATTTAACTAACACCTGCAAAATATAGATTAGCTAAACAAACTATACAAGTCTCAAGCATGTATATTGGACTTAGCACCCCGCGTGACCAAGTCACGACCTATTGGATTATGCTTAGGTATGAGCACTTGCACAACAAAATATATTTTTATTACAAATATAAGCACAACCCCTACAAAAATAATGATTAAACTAAATTGACCTACCATTCATTTTGTGCTCATTAGCCTTAACATTTATACTAAAATAAAATAACACAAAATAAAAACAAACATCAAACCATGCATCGCCCTAACCTAAAGCTAGAAGTGGTGACTTAGTCTTATGTGTGTGCTTTTAGAAGGTTTGTGTGGTATGCTTAGCTATGGTTTTAAGGTTTGGATTTCCTAAGTATGAAGATGTCCAACTTAGAGGGTGGTTTTGTTTAAGTTGTTTAGATGATTTGGGTTGATTTTATTTGATGTTTTGTTTAGGTTTGAATTAACCTACAATTAATTACTAAGTGTTGTAAAGAGAGGGAAAAGATAAGAGAACCTCTCTTTCCTTCCCTACCTTAAGTAATTTCTAAAGTAGATTCATATTTAGTTTTATTTAGTGAATATTTTATTATGTGTTTTAATTAATCCTTAGTTAGATTTTCCCTAAATGAACCCATTCAAAAATAAAAGCATTTAAAAATTAAATAATGTGAATTAAGATCACAAAACACACATCACTTCATTTTCTTTCCCAACATGTATAACATGCATATGAATGAATCCTTAGCATATCTATACATGCAAATGGAAATATTTAGCATACTTTATGATGAATGTTAAGAGAGTTAAGAAAATTTGAATGCTTTATGATGCATGATTTTCATTAAGTAGAAAAGAGGTATTCTTATCCATTTTTCACATGCACACATGTATGTATGAAAGGCATAAGTGAGTATAGTACCATTGTTAACTAGGGGTGTAAGGTACAAGACTTACTTAGGGCTATTTAAATCCTCACAATCCCAAGGTTGTCCAGACTAATATACCACTTTCCTTAAATACAAGCATATGTACAAAAGAAATGAAGGGAAAAGAAAGATGCAAAAAGTTTGTATTGGTTGATTGTTTTTATTTATGCAATTTATATGTACAAGTGTAGCTATCCTTCTTAAGTAATAGTATAGGAATGAATAGAGGGGCTAGGCAAGTGTTATGTTCTTTTTAAAATAAACTATACACTTTGCCAAATTCTATTCAAAACCATACTAAAAGAAAAGAGAATGAAGGCTACACTATGCATATTTTCATATTTATATCTATATGCAAGCTCATAAATAATTATAAGTAGCACACATTCAATTTTGGATATTTGAATTATAGATTTTGAAAATAGTTTTGAATTTAATAGTGATAATAGCCACTCATATTTTTTACTTTAGCCAAAATATGCAATTTAACATAAAGAAAACATTTCATTTTTGAATTTGATTTTTGGAAAGCATGAATGCTCAAAACTCATATGACATACACATTACCATGCTGGGAAAGATCTAAAGTGATGAAAGCATGTAAACGCATTCACCCTAATTAATTCCTAAAGAATATCTTATTAAATAAGAAGGTTTAAAATAAATCAAGTTATTTTTAGAGAAGGTTTGATTTTGTTTTGAGTTTGATTTTATTTGGGCAAAATGAGGTGTGTTTGCTATTCCTAACCCATTTTCACATATGTTTATTCTTTTATTTTAATTTTTAGGTGATTTGATCAATTTTTTTGCTTTGGTTGGGTTAAAGTGTGAATTTAATGTGTTAATCACCCCTTACCTACACCACCTTAGCATACTTAATCAACTAATTATAAGCCAATGTGATGACATTAAACAACACAAGGAATTTAAATCTGAAATGCACCTAGAAAGAAAAGGGCCTAATGCATTTGGCTCATGATTAATGATTAATTAATCTAAGGGGTTTAACTTTAAGTAATTTCATAACACCTCTCACACATGTGAGTTGAGTTTTGATTTTTTTTAATGTACTTAAGCTCTTGAACACCTGAACATCTACCTAAGATAGATTAATTGAGTTCTAAAAAGTTTTAGAATTTTATAAAATTAATTAGAGGGTAATTAATTAATTAACCCTTAATTAAGGTTGGATTAAGAAATAAATAGGGTGTTTAGGGAATATCTTAAGAAAAGCATCCTAAAATTATTTCTTAAACATCATATTCACTTAATCAAAACTTAATTGACTCAATCAGAGGGTTAAACCACTAATTATTCTCTTAATTAAGCTTAATTATATTAAGGGAGTGATTAACAAAGAATTAGAAATTTCCCTAATTAAGCCACCAATAAATCCCAAGAAACTTAGGGGAGGTAGGAGTCATCCCACTAATTAAGCACAAGAAGTTTGGGATTAATTAGTGGAGTAATTAGTGGCTAATTAGCAAAATAACATTCCCAATAAAGCCTAAATTTAGAGAAACATACTATTCAAAATTCATTAAATTCACTTTTAGATTACTCTACATTCAATTATCTATCCAATGCAATTTATTTCATATTTTTCTAATTTTCTTAGGCTTAGATATGAATTTAGGAAGTTTTCATAATTAATTAGAACATTTAATAGCCTAATTAAGTATTTAATCTCATCGGCATCATGTGGGTGGCTGACGCGGCATGCACTTTCCACATGGCGTGAAGGGATTGGATCTTTAACTTGTCACATCATAGCACTGCATCACCGGCGGCGCTACGCGCTTTCTCCTCATCCATTTGATCAAGGATTGGATGGCTGAGGTTAAAGCCATAGTTTTAAAGGATAAATTCATGGGTGCTACTTGTTTTAATCATGGCCATCCATCCAAAATACACGGATGGATGGCCTATGATTCTTCCCTGTATTTCAATATGGAGAATGGACACCATCCATCTTCTAAGGCATGATCCAAGCTCGATTGAGCTTGGATTGGATTGAAATTCAACCCACACCATCTAAGCATAATGGCAAGCACATCTAATGGCTAAAATTCTATGGGATTAAAATTCCTTTTACAAAGCTCCAAATCACATTGCATTTAAGCTCAAATAAATGGCTAACCTTGCCAGAGGTGATCATCAACGCTTGATTCCCATGGAGAAGCTTTGTCTAGTGGAGACGAAGCTTTGTTGAAGTTTGGAGGCTCTGAGATTGGGTAAATCCTCCTATGGGCCAACTCCTCTTGCACTTGAGCTCAGTTTTGATTGAAGTAGATCCTACCTTGCCTCAAGAGCTTATATGAAGATTTGGGTGAGTTCGATCAAGCTCCCAGCTTGCAAGGAATTGTGTTAATTTTGAATGTGGGTAAGTTTGGTTTTGGTGGAACTCCCTTATTTTCAAGGCAGGCGAGAAGATCAAATTTTAAACTCTCATTAGGAAGCTTGGAAAGACTAGTTTGGGCTTACTCTGAGTTCCTACGCTTCAATCAAATTAGCGAGAGTGTGGATTGAATTAAATTTGGGTGAGTATATCTCCCCCATGGGCAATCGGACGGCCGCAAGCGTCCTTACCATTTTGATCTAATTGACCACCTTGAGTGGGTTTGTTAGGCCATTTAAGGTATCCTTGCAATTGGTTTTACCATAGGAGTGGAATGGCAAAGCTCCCATGTGCCTAAATCAAGTGGAGGAGGGTGAAGCACATTGTCAGTTTTGGGTTTGGGTTGGGTTTGGCTGACCCAAACCCATTGGGTCATGTGCACTAGGTCCATTAGTGACCAGTTGGACCACTAAGAGGATGCCAAGTGTCCATGAAAAGGAATTGACCAAATTCCAAGTGGTTTTGATTTTTGGTTACCCTATGGCCTAGGGTAAAATGGTCATCGACCTTGATTTGTTTGGGCATGTTTGGTATGATGAGAAAATAGTAAGTTTCATTGAATTTGGAGTTGGTTTGATATGATTTGGCTCATGTTGACTCATTTTAGTCAAAATGGGTGAAATTGGGTCAATCTAAGGGTTGGGTCCATATGACCATTTAAAAATTTTTGGTGGCTTTGGTTTGATTTAATTTGGTTTAGGTTTGAATTTGGCTCAATTTAGTTCATTTTTGATCAAATGGGTCAAGTTGACCAATTTGACCCATTTGATCTATTTGGGTTAGGTCATGGGTTGGTTCATGTTTGGTTGATCATATTAAATGGATTGGTATCTTTATTTCCAATCATTTTGGTTCATGTTTGAGTTTGGCTTAATATGACCCTTTAGGTCAAGTTGGGATCAATTGGGCTGGCTAGGTCGAGTTGGATTGAGGCTTTGGTCAAGTTCAACAAGTGGTTTGGAATGAACTTGACCCATTGGTTTCAATCAATGGCTTAGATCAAGTTTTGACACATTTTGACTTTTTTAGGTCAAGTTGGGTCAACTTGGATCAAGCCAATTGCTAGGATAGATCAAATGTTGACTTGGTCAAGTTCAATATTGATCATGAATGAACTTAGATCATTGGTTTCAATCAATTTGGCCTATGGTGGATTTTGGGCTATGTTGGGTTTCATTTTAGCTAAGTGTTGACTTGGTCAACTTTAAGTTTGACTTGGTTTGACCTAATTTGAGTGATTGATCATCTCATGGTGATTGATCATGATGAGAGGCTTAGATGGGCTTAGTTCAATTCAATTTTGTTAGGATTGAAATTTGGCTCATAGGGTACTTTAGATCACTTTGGGTCAAGTGAGCCTAAGTGGGTCAAATGGCTTGGTGAAAGCTTGATTTGAGTTTTATTGAACTCACATATGGACTTATGATTGAAATATGAATCCATTTGCAAGTGGTTTGAAGTCAAATGGGTTTTGATAATTTCAAGTTCGAAGGGTGAACATGAGTTTGATTTGGGATTGATTTTTGAGTTGAGTTTTAGTTAAGTGATTGAATTTTATGTTTATATTTGGATTCTTGATTGAAGGATTGATTGAATCATGAAGAAAAATTAAGGGTTTGGCTTGATTTGAAGTTGATTTGGCTTAGTTCAAGATTTTTACTTGAAAGGCTTAGGTTGGATTTTGATTGAATTTGAGTTTGATTTTTGGAGTTTGTTTTGATTATTTAAATTTATATTTCATTTATATATGTATATATAAATGAGAATAGAAATGGGTTATGCAAAAATTTCAAATATTTGAAGTGGTTTGAACATGATCCAGGTTAAGTCCTCAAGAGAAAATCAAAGTTACTGAGGAAAGATTTATGATTTCAATTTGAATTGGAATTTGAATTTTGGGTTTAGTTTGATTAATTTGAACTTATATTTCATTTATATATGTGAATATAAAGGAGTTGTGAGAAAATTTCACGAGTTTGAATTGATTTGAACATGATTTAGGCTAAGTCCTTAAGAGAGGATTAAAGGACTTAGACAAGATTTGGAATTTCAATCATGGGCTTCAATCCTAAGTTTTAATCATAGGTTTCAATCATGTGGCATTGATTTGAGTTTTGGGAAAATCAATTAAGCTGGAATTGATTTAGGTTTGATGTTGATTTGATTTGGAGTTTGACTTGAAAGAAGGAAGTGATGAATGTGGTTCAAGCTATAGGGTAGGCAAATTTTCTTAACACCCCTAAGGCATGACCTATTCCTATGGCTAACTCTTCTAAGTCTCTAGGGCTAGGTTGAGTGTCCACTTAATCACTAGATGTGTCTTAGGACTATGGATCTCTTAAAGTCTAAGAGGAGTCCTATGTCTAAGATGAAGGGTTGAGAGCTAATCCAAAAAAATGAGGTCAACAGATTCATGAGAAGAAGTCTTCTTTCTCTCTTTCCATAACATGAGAAGAGGAAGTCTCTCTTTCTCACTTTTTTTCCTTAGCCATGAGCTTCTCATGGAGAAAACCAAATTGATTTTCCATGGTCACTTCCACCCTTGGAGGCTAGCTCTAAGGCGTGGTCAAGGAGAGAGAGTCCAAATCTATTGAGATAAGGAAGTGGATGAGGTGTGGGGGAGAAATGGGAGTTTACTTCCATTTATTGTTTCTTCTTTTCCATGGCTATGGCTCATCTTCCATGGCATCTTATGTGGCATCTTTTGACTTTTGGCACCGTTACAACACTCTTTTGAACTAATGGTTGGCTGGCTAAGTCAAACTAAGATGAATCATGGATCAAACTCAAGTCCATTTGAGTTGGATTTTGAAATTGAACTTAGTTTGATGCCATTTTAGATTGAAATTGACTAAAGTGGTTTAATTGTATTTTTTTATTAATTGGTTTTAGATTTAAGTTTCAACTAGTGTTGATTATTAAATGGAGTAGAGGAACTCCATGCCATATGAGGTTTAATATAATTTGAGCTAAGTTTAGCTCTTTTGACATTAATAGGTCAAGTTAAATTCCTTAGTTTGAATGGTCTTCTATGATTCAAATTTAGATTCAATTATGTTTATTTGGTGATTTATGTTATTTTAAATTGATTAATTTCCTTTACTTTTAAACTGATTTTGATTTTATTTCAACTTGAACCATTTTGACTTAAATGGGTTAAGTTGAGTTCAATGGAGTCAAATGACCAATTTGACTCGATTAAAGTATGTTTAGACTCAATCACGTTTAATCACATGTGTGGAATGATTTGGAGAAATTAATTTTATTTGGTTTGAAGTTGTTTTCATTTTTGACCCATTTAGCTCAAATTATGCTTAATGGGTTAAGTTGGACTCATTTTGGTCAATTGACTAAATTAGTCAAATTAGACCCATTGATTGGTTGTCTTGTGCTCAATAATGATTTCCAAATGATTTTTTGTATTTTATTTGGTTTAGTTTTAATTAAATTTTAATTTTGATTTTAATAAAGTTCATTTGGGTTTAATCAGGTGATCTAATTAGCTCAAATAAAATCTTACTAGATTTAAATTCATTTGATTCATGTTTAAAGATGTTCATTTTATGATTTTGAGTCTTTGGAATGACCTCATATGGTCAAATATTAGTTGGTTGACCTTTGACTTAGTGGGACTCACATAAGTCAACTCTATGTCAAATGGTTAACCAACTTTAACCTTCACTTGGATTTTGTTTTAAATCCATTTATTCTTATTTAATGAATTTATTCATTTCATTTGATTTAATTTTAATTTATTTTGGTTTATTTAAATTTCTTTGAGTTTATGTAATTTTGAGCTTAAGTAGGATAATTGGGTTAACCATCCTAATTATCTCATTTTAAATTCAAATGGATTTAGATTTTAATTGGAATGTATTTGATTCAACTCTTTATTTAGATTTGAATTTGGGTTGAGTTCACCTAATCCTATTAGGTTAGGTCATACCTTAGAAGGATTTATTGGGTTGGCAAGCATAGCTTCCTAAGTGCTTAATCAAGAGGCTCCTAATATAGGATTAGGTATCTTATTTACTAATTTAAGGATGATGTTAACCTCATACAAAAATGAGGTCAACAAATGAACCCCCAATTTATATAGTGGACCAACTAGAGTATAGTGCACATATTAGCATTGATCGAACTAGTCAACAAAATCACAAGCATAAGCTTGGAAAAGTTTAGTTTTGAAATTTAGATTTGGTTTTTATTTTAGATTAACTTTGAGTTTGATTATGAAATATAGGCAAAAACATGCTTGAATTTATTTTAATTTAGAATGATTCATTCCTAGAGACTTAGATTTACTAATTTCTAAGAAGAATAAAAATATCATTATGAAAAGACTCAAAGAGGAATATACTCCTAACACAAACTCAATAGAGAGATTTTCTTAGAAAAGATGCCACCATGGATACTTACTCCTATATAGAGATAATAGTTGGAGAGGATGCCAACATGGATACTTACTCCTATCTAAACTATATGAACTTTTACCAGAGAAAGATACCTTTAGATTATTTATTCTTATATAGAAGGGTTTTTAAAGTCTTAATTCCAACCTAAATATCATCGAGGAAGGAGATTTCAGAGCTTAATCCCTAATTCCTCAAGATTTTGACAAATAGGTAGGGTAATATAGATTTAGTTTCTAACCTAAATAGTCTATAGGAATGGGACCTTCAATGACTTAATTTCACTCCTTAATTTCTATTATTTTTAGCTAGAAAAGGGGTCATAAAAACTTAAATCCTAATATAGTAAAATTTAGCTAATAGGAAGAGGCCTTCAATGTTTTAATTCTAACCTAGATAGCTTGAAAAGAAAATGGGTCATAATGACTTAATCCTATCTCAAATTTTATTATTAGGATGCTCGCTAAGGGACTTACTTCTATCTGATTAGCTATTACGAAGGAGCCACCAATGGCTTGATTCTTTCTTGAATAGCTACAATAAAGAAAAGGGGCCTTCAATGGCTTAAACTTCAAAATTTTGACTTGTAGGAAAGGAGTCTTGATGACTTAATCCTAATCATATAGTTTATTTGACAAGAAGGGGACTTGGTGACTTAGTCTTATCCTTATCTTTCTGAAAGAATGTCTACTGAGGAACTCACTTCTTCCTAATTAGTTATTTGGAAGGGGCCTTTAATGGCTTAATCCAACTTAAATAGCTTGGGTTGAGAAAAGGGGTCTGATGACTTAATCCAATCCTTGTCATTTGAAAGATGCCTACTAAGAGACTTGCTCCTCTTTGGTTAACTATTAAGATGGGGCTTTTATTGGATTAATCCAACTTAAATAATTAAAAATTAGGATAGGGGTCTTGATGACTTATTCCTAATCTCAATTTTGACTAATAGGAAAGGAGTCGTAGTGACTTAATCCTAACCTAAATAGTCCAATTCACAAGAAAAGGGGTCTTAGTTATTTAATTTTTCATATGAATAGTAGGAATGGTGCCATAAAAGGCTTGCTCCAAACTTATGGGAATGGTATACAAAGGCTTATTTTAATCCCAAGAAAGACATGAGAAGGGTGCCACGGAGGGTTTGCTCCCAACTCATGATATGTATAGGAAATGTTCCATTAAGGGCTTTCTTTTAACCTATAGATAACATGAGTGAGGACAAGGAATCTTTGTGACTTAATTCCTAATCCCTAAGCTTTTAATTAATGAGAGGTGTTGGAATGACTTGCATCCAGTCCTTGGTTTCACTAATGCTTCTTACACATAAAGAACTTTAGTGACGAACATTTCAAAGATTCAAAGTATTTTGTGAAGAAAGATTTGGACCTAGTGTGTATAATATGCCAATGTTATAGGCATACATTTGATCATTTTCAATCATCTCAAAGTTATATATAGCTATATCAGATGTCTAACCCACTATAAGCAAGACATCATATAGTATCAACTTGAGATTTTTTTTTTAGTTTGCATACAACTTTTTTAGTTCTAGGTAGCAAAATCAAAGTTAAATAATGCTTCTCAAATGATGGTTATTTTATTGAATGAAGCTTATATGAATGGTGACTTGAGTTAATCAAGTTGTAATAGAGAGGTATTCTATTTTTTATTGATATTAATTTATAGTTGACCGATTAGAAAAATATCTTTGAGGATGCTCTCCGCCAACTTTATTGAGATAAATAGTAGTATGTTTTTTCATGAGGCAGAATAGTATATATGTTCAACTAGATTTCTCTAGCATTATGTTAGGGTTTATTTAGATTTGGGTTTTACTTCCTATGAATGTAAGCCTTTATAGTTAATTATCCCTCTTACTATAGTAAGAGAGAACTCTTGATTAAGGATAGAAAACAAAAATATATCTTATCTGATATGAATTGGTGTCTAGTGGTGATACTATGGCATATATGGTTATCATTTAACTTAAAGTGTATATTAAGAAAAATGATGACATGTCTGATCAAGATCCCATGGTTCCATTATCCCACACTGTTGTGGTTCCTAGTTTACTTAGTCAAAGGAAATAATTTTTGACCAAAGAATCGTTGTCAGCAGTCATGAGTTGCATCATCCAAGATTTTCTTATAGACTTGTGGTGATATTTATCTAAGGTGATAAATTTAAGTCAACCTTAGCTATTAGAAGATATTTTTCTATTAAATATATTCTATAATGCATGGCTCAAGGAGCGAAGCCATTAGAGAACACACGGGCTATTATTTTGACCGAAAGATAGTGGAGTTATATATATGCCAAGCCACCCAGTTAGAAGGTTTTGGTCATATTTGCATTTCATGTGGTATCATTTGATGATAAAACCACACATATAAAAAACACTAGCCATGTCCTTATTGACATGAAAATATTTGAGTATGAACATAGTGATATATTTAATTTTACATTAGCTCTTTTGTAAGCAAATATTTTCTTAACTTATCATTTTTGATAAATAATGATGGGTGGGTGGATGATTATTTTTTTTAAGTCATTTTAAATTTCATCCAATTTAAACATATCCCCTCTAGATGAATTTTTATAATCAACATGACCATCATCGGGGAATGAGTAAGTTTTGTTAACCTAGACCCAATTCTGAGATCCAACAAAAATTAACTCGCGAAGTATCCTTAGGTAGTAGACTTAAGTAATTATTATTGTGTTGGGTCCCCATGTGAATCATATTATTTATTTATCAAATCTATTATCTCAAGAAGGCACTACTGCAAGGCCAGTATGTAGCACAGTGGCACTATAAAATAGTGATATTTGGCTTATTACCCCGAAAGATAGTGCTGCAGTGTTTGAAAGTAGAATTATCGCACTATATGTTAGGAATGTTTTATAAGATAGATGATGTTTGATCAACAACCTAAGGGTCAATACTATAATGGTCTATTGATAGTGTTGCAATGCTATACCTGAGATGCTAGCACTATGGCACCACTTAAGAATGTAGAATTTGAATTTTAGATATAGAGAGATCGGTATTTTTTTAGTAACAAAAACTAAAAAATTAACTCAGTGTCATGGAGCTTTAGATATAGCGTTGTGACTTTATGAATGCATGTTCCACTTGTTTAAAATTTGAGAGGGTAGCACTATGTCGCTAAGAATATGGCACTATGGTTCCAAGATGTAGGATACACATGTTAAATTTTTGATAGCCTAGCATTCGCATTTTGTCCCACCAAGGCACCATATCGAGAACACTTTTTTTTGGGCAATTTTCTTTGGTGAAATTCACAGATTTCTTAAAATTTTGGTACCATAACAATTTAGTACTATTAGAATTCATTGTTTTTTTAGTTTAAAAGCACTCTTTCCTTTAGTCTAGATCCAAGATGAATGAGGGAGGTGTTCTTCTCCGAATCAAGTTCAATGGTGGAGGCCTTTAAATTTGATATTTATTGAGATTTGTGTGCCTAAAATATATGTTTTAACATAATTAGGTTCTTCATTCTTATTATGAATCCAAAATTGATGGAGGGGAGGTGTATCTTGCCGAATCTAAGATTAATGGTGGAGGTCTAAAATCAGTAGTGTTTGCAATGATTCTCACCCATTTATTTTAGTCATTTTGTGCGAGAAGATAGTGGAGAGAGCGTAGAGCATAGAGGATATTGGTGAAGAGTGCCAAAAATGCCTAAGCTATAGTGGAGAGTGAGAGGAAAAAGGAGAGGCCTACATTAGTAAGATTCTTCACTAATGAGGTAATTTTTTGCTCCATAATTGTTCCCACTTCTATAGGAATGGTAGATTTCTTGCTTTTAAAATTGAAGGTCATCGTGACACTGCCTCGGTATTAGCTTCATAGTGTTTTATCTATTATTTCTTGGCAACTATTGAGGGCAATTTGGGTTTCTAGATGTTGTAAGATGATGATAATCGAGGTGCTATAATTTAGCATCATGATGCTCTAGGCCAGAATGCTTTATTTTCTCTCTTTTCATGTAAACAAATTAATCCCCAATGAATTTGTCATGTTGATTGGACATGATGCACTCATTTTCTTCTTTCTTCTATTTATATTTAGACTTTACTCTTTTGGGTATGTTGAGTATATTTGGTTGTTTAAACTTGGTCCTTTTGGGTATATTTAGACTTATAGCGTTTGTTGGATTTTAGCTTAGATTTAGATCCCTTTGGACATGATGGAATCAAAATTTGGGTAATTATCCAAACCTTTGGAGATGATAGATCTATTCCAGTCACTTTTGGCATGATGGATTATTTATTTAAATTTAGATCTGGCCCCTTTGGGCATGATGGATTTGATCTGGTACCTTTGGGTATAATGGATATTTTATTTAATTTTAGATCAGGCCCCTTCGGGCATGATGGATTTGATCTGACCCTTTTAAGCATAATGAATCTTTTATTTAAATTTATATCTAGGCCCTTTGGGCATGATGAATCTAATTTAAATTTACATTAGGTCCCTTTGGACATGACAGATATGATATAGCCCCTTTGGGCATAATGGATTTGCTACTTAGCTATAAGGGGGAAGGGAATTGGGTCTTAAAAATAAATTTTAGAAAATTTAATTTTATCTTTTGTAGAAGACTTAAAAATTTAATAATAATGATTTAGTAGATAAAGAAAAAAAATAACCGAAAAGTAAAGTACTGTAAAGAACACAAAGATTTTTATGTGGTTTGGCCAAGCCCCAAAAACTAGCATACGTCCATGCCTAGCCACCCTGGCTAGGAATTTACTAAACTAAAGTAGATATTACGACAAATCTCTCATACTCTCCTTCACGGCCAAGTACAACCCAATACATACTTTCTTTAAAAGGCAAGCACAACCCAATATGTACTTTCCATAACTGGCAAGTACAATCCAACAAAAAATCAAGACAAAGCAAAGAGAAAGATACAAGTCTAACTCTCAATTATAAATTATATTTGCACTCACAACCCAATCTATATTAATATTAAGCTAGTTGAATATTAATAAAAAAGAGATACTTTAATTTTAAATGAAATTACAACAAGATATTCATTCAAATATTTAATGCAATTAAGTAACTTAATGTTGCTTGAATGATCTTTAAAAGGTTTGAAATGATTTTCTTGAAAGACTTTGAAATGCAAACTAAAATGCAATCACCAAACACTTTACTTTGAATTCTTATTCACACAAGATAACTTTTATTCAAATGATAAATATATTTTCCATTGGAACAACTCAACAATTACTTGAATAAGGATTTGAATTATATCACTTGAAAGCTATCAAATAACATATGCATAAACCAATTTAATATAAGTAATCAATAAGCATTTAATAATTTATGTAATATGAGATATGGTCGGCCAAATTAAAAAGGAGAGGTACTAAAATTTTAAGCACAATCAAATTTAAGTAACCTATATGAAACTTTAAGCCAAAGGGATAAACAATGGATATTCAAATGTTTAAGAACTTAGGAAATTAATACCTTTAGAAAGACTTCAGCCAAACAAGAAGCAAAAGAAATATTCAATGATTAAGCACAAAATAAATTGATTTTCATGTTAGAAACAAGAAATTAAAAGATTGTCAAGAAGGTAAATTCCACACAAATTGATCTTTTTTTATTTTTTTTTCTTGGCCAAACAAAATCTAAGGATTATGTCATGAATAAACACAAGAAAATTTACATAACCTTGTAAACTTCAAAGCCAAGAAGAAATAAATAAAGTTCAAGAACTTAGCACCTAAAAAATAAATACCAAAGAGATGATGTTTTTGGCCAAGGGTGGAATCACACAAAACCTTCACTTTTCCTAATCAATCTTCAAGCCAAATAATTTTCCAAGAGAAAAAGAAGAATGATGAGGAATGCTTGCACTTGTATCACAAAATCTAAGAAATGATCATGCATGAATCGACCAAGGGTGAGAGAGAGCAAGAGAAAAAAAGAGTTTTTATCTTTTGGAACATTTTTTTAGTTGAAACAAGGCTCTTAAAAGATGAGGGAGTAGTCTAGGGTCAGCCAAAAACTGATCCAATGAGAGGGAAATTGATTTGGCATTAATTTGAATTTTAAAATAAAAGTAGACCAGATCGACCAAAGAGATCTTGCATAGGATCCTTTAAAAATTTGTTTAAACCCAATATAAAGTATATGCAATGTGTTTCACGGCCAGGGATTGAGGAAATCCCATAGAAATTTCGGCCAAAGGAGTTTAGATATGAAGGATGGAGTATTGAATGAAATAAATCCAAGAAAACCCACTTCAAAGAATTCACCCAAAGAGGTTTCCTAAAATAAGAAAATTTTAAAATAATGCTTGGATTTATTTAAATCAAAGCTGCTTAAATTATATAATTATTTAATGTTTAAATAATAAACTTTTCTAAAGTCAAATTGTAAAAAGGAAAGGAATTATTTTGAAAAACATGGTTGATTTGAATTTAAATTTAAAATAACATGAGATAAATTTATTAGGCTCTTAATAATCATAATTATTCATGCTTGGTATGGTCAACATATTCCATAAAAGATTTGATTTTATTTAGCAAGTACATGCCATGCAAGCAGAAGTTTAAGTTAAAGAATAATTCAAATAAATGAATTTTAAAATAAGAAAAAAGAGAGAAAATAATATAACATATTATGAATGAATTTCACACAATTTATTACATAAAATTCATTAATAAATTCAGCCAAAACATTGCCAAAATGAAAAAGATATTAAGAGAGAGAAGAAAGTATAATGGGAGAGAGAATAAGATGAAAACGAATAATTTTGGGATAATTTAATTTTTATGCACTAGAAATTATGAATTACATGGAAATAATTTAATAAAGTTTAAACATAATTTATCTTGCTGTAACACACATTTATTGGAACTTCTATCTTGCATTTAGTTCATACTATCCAAAATGAATAACTTAATGAATAATTGTAATATTAAGATATAAAAAAATATAAATAATTTAATAATGATGAACCTAAAAATAAATGAATCATTTATTTTAATTTAGTGTGCTTCTCATTTTTCTTAATATAGTAATTCCAAGAAAATTCCCACCTAGTCTAGTAGAGGTGTGTACTATAGCATAAATGATTATTATTTAAAGTGTATATTAGGAGGGGTGATGACATGCCCAATCAAGATCCCATGGTTATGTCATCCTCGTTGTTGTGGTCCCAAGTTTAGCTAAAAGAAATAGTTTATCAAGAATCTATGTTACGACCATAGGTTTGTTAAGGTATTCTTGTAGACTTGGTGATATTTATCTAAAGTAAAATTTAAGTCAACCTTAGCTAACATAAGGCTTTTGCCTATTAAATATAATCTATAACTCATGGCTCAAGGAGCAAAGCTATTAGAATATAAGCTATTACCATCATCGAAATATAATGGAGCTTTAAATGCTAAGCTACCTAGTCATATTTGCATTTCATGTGGTGTCATTTGATGATAAAACCACGTAGATAGAGGATACTAGCCACATCCTTATTGGCATGCGATTATTTGAGCATGAATATAGTGATATATTTAATTTGACATTAACTATTTTGTGAGTAAAGGTTTTCTTAGCTTATAATCCTTGACAAATAATTATAGATGGGTGGATGATTGTTTGCTAAGTTATTTTGAATTTCATCCAATTTAAATATATTCCCTCCAAATGAATTTTTATAATCAATATGACCATCATCGAGGAATGAGTAGGTTTTGTTAACACAGGCCCAATATTGAGACCCAATCGGGAAATTAACCCGTGAAACATCATCAATCAGTAGAATTAGGCAATTATTATTGTGTCGGGTTTGATGTAGATCATATTATTTATTTTTCAAATTTATTATCTTAAAAAGGCAGTGTTGTGGCACCAGATATGTAGCACTGTTACACTATAAAATAGAGACATTTGGCTTATTACCAAAGAAGATAGTGTTGTGGCACCTAGAAGCAACGCTTTAGCATTATAGGTTAGGTTTTTTTGTTATTTAACCCAAGAGGGCTGTACCATATTGCCAAATTGGCAGTGTAATGGTGCTATAAGATTGAAGATTTTTGGTCAACAAATTGAGAATTGACTTTGTGGCTCTATTCAGAAGGTGCTATAAGATAGAAGAACTTTTGGGTCCTAACCTGAGATGCTAACGTTGTGGCACTTGATTGGCAATACTGAGATTGTATAATTTGAATTTTAGATAACAAGAGATTGATTGATATGTTCTTCTAGGCAACAAAAATTATAAAAATAATGTGATGCCATAACACTTCAGATATAGCACTGTGATGTTATGGCTGCATGTTTTGCTTGTTTAAAACCTGAGAGAGTAACACTGTGGACTAAGAATATGGCGCTACAGCACCAAGATGTAGGAAACATATATTTAAATTCTCAATAACCTAAGTGGCATATATATCCTTCAATCTAGATGCTATATTGGGAACACCATTTTTGGGCAATTTTCTTTGGGGAGATTCATTGATTTCTCAAAATTTTGATAGCATAACAATTTAGTAGTGCTAAAATTCATACTTTTTTAGTGTAAAAATACTCTTATCCTTTGTTTTGGATCCAAAATCAATGGAGGGAGGGTGCTCTTCTCACGTCAAAACCAAGTTCAATGGCAGAGGCCTTCAATATTGATGTTTTTTAAGATTTTTGTGCTTAAAATATTTTTTTAACATAATTAAGTTTGTCTCCTTTACTCTGGATCCAAAATCAACGAAGGAGGACTACCATCTCGCACTGAGTCCAATATCAATGGTGGAGGTATGAAATTGACCGTGTGCAAGTGAAGAGTGTACATGAGAACATAGAGAGGATATATAGTGAAGAGAGTGTAGAAAAATGCCCAAGTTGTAGTGGGAGAAGGAAAAGGAGAGACCTATGGGGGTGAGGGATTTTGGGCCAATTATCCTCTTTTTATAGAAGATTCTCCACTAATGGGATAGTTTTTAGCTCTAAAATAATTCTCATCATCCTTGGGTGGTTATTACGTGGGGAGAGTGTGGAGAAAATTTATTACTCCACATAGATTTTAAGAATTTCTTATTTAGGTAATTAAATTCATCATTAAATAATAAACATATTATCTTGGAAAATAAACATGTTATCCTATAATAGATTTAATCACTTAAATAAATGCTTATAAGGCTAATGAGTCTTTTAAGATTCCAGAGATTCTTCCCTTGAGCAACATGAAAAGTAGGACAAGATTTATTTTATACTTGGATCATAGTTCCTTATAAGGAAATCCTTATAGTTAATTACATCTTAGAAATAAGGATCTCTTCTTAAGAATACTCTAGATTAAAAAAATAGGCTCTTATTCTGATTTGAGTTGTTTCAAAGGATGGTTAAAATAGAATTTCAAAAGGGAACACTTCAAAGGGGAAAGATTTTTAAGGTTAATTAGAATAAAGTAGGAAATCTATAGAAAATAGGATACCTTGTAGACACTTCAACTATCCTACCATTGGGCTTTAAATTTTTGAGGTAAAATTTGTTTATATTTGAATTTCTATTTTTATTTAAAATTTAGGGCTTATATTTTAGTTGTACAAGACTGCAAGAATGCATAGGGTTAAAGACTTATTCGTAGAAGGATACTTTAGAACCTAAGTCTATAAATGCTTCTAACACAATTTAGAGGCTCAACTTAGGTTGACTTTTAGGAATTATTGGCTCTTACTCTTGCTTGAGAAAAAGAACCTATCCCTAATTCTTTTGGAATTATAACCCACCTGGAAGGTTTGCCAGCTAACACCACCTAATTGAATTTTTAAATCCATGATGCTAGTCTTTATGTTATGCAAGATGGATAGGCTATTACATTTAGGAAAGAATCTAAGAACCTAAACTCACTCCCGAATCCCTAAGATCATGTTGGGTATGATATGTACTTAACTAATGCAATAATTTTTAGCTTTTAAATATTTTGACTCATAATTCATTTAAGGTCTTGGGATATGCGGTTTATGTCTAAATGACATGTAATTAGAAGTGGTTAAGAGATAATTCAAGAGAAAGTAGACTTATCTAAGAAGGTGGTCATCCTCAAATGTTAGATGCCCTTAATGTGTAATGGGTGAAAGCACTCAATTCAAGAAGTTAGAATAATATGCTATCATGGTTCAAGTTAGTTGTTTATAGTTGCTTTTAAGTTGTTCATAAGGCTTTAATTTATTTGTGAAGTTATAAATATCTTTAGTTTTTGTTTAAATCATTTAAATTTAAGTTGTGTAGAAAATTTAGTTTTCCTCAGATCCTAGTGTCCAGACATTCTTTATAGAGTGCAAAAAGAAACCTAAAAAAGTAGGTTGACTCTATTACACATTCAAAATAAATAAAGCCAAATTTAAATTAAAAGAACAGGCCAGTTGATTCTATTAGAAGACAAAATGGAATAAAACTTAATCATATAAACATCTCCATCTAGAGATAAAGTTAACATTTTATTTTAATTCTAGGTAAAGTAGTTCTTAAACTCTAAGAATAACTTGATTAAGTCATCAAAATGTAATTTCCTAAAACATGAGCTTATTGATGTCTTGTAGATCTATTTATATTTCTAAACTTCTTTCTCTTAACTTGTCAATTATTTGAGTTCTTCTTTAAGTTCTTATGGTGAATCGTTAGAAAGTTATTTAAATCATTGGACATAACTAAACAATGCTGGTTTAATATGTAGTGCCTTCAAAGAGAAAGTTAGAACCCTAACTACTAAGCAATTCTCATCTTGCAATGGCTATACAATACTGAACATTAAGTTGTCTTCCTAAATTCAATTTCTTTAAAGCTTTATAGCTTTTCTTCTTTATAGTTCATTTTTTTAGGTCACTTGTAAAGGATTGATTCTTACTTGATTGAATTTTTGATAGACAAAGGGATACTTGAAAGGCAAATCTATTATCTTTATCTCTAAGGTTCACACATTTTATTGAATTTAAAGATGGTTTAAAATTGATTTGTTTTATTTTTTTTACGTTAGGGGCTACTTTTGACTTCTAACTCACCATCTTGTTTGATATAGAGGGTAGAGTTAAAGTTCTATATACTCAAAATATCGACTTCACTCTTTAGCTCTTAGAAATAGTCCTTCCATCTTTTTTATTCCTTTCTTTCTTTCTTTCTTTTCCTTTTTTTTCTTTTCTTTTTTGTTTATCAACATTTCAACTTTTTGTAAGATGTTATATTTAATGTTTTTTTAGATACAACATTTGTTAAGACACTAGATGCATTCGACTCTTTGTCCAAATACAACATTTGGTACAACCCTTTACATACTCAATTCTTTTCTTGTTTTAACTTATCACATTACTTAATAAGAAATTTCTTGATTATTTGACTAAATACAAGATTTGGTAAGGAACTAAGCATATTCAAACTTTCTTTTTCTTCTTTTCTCTTTTTTTTGTTTGTAGTGCTTTAATTTTACAAGACTAATAAAAAAATAACATTCCTGAGGACTCTAATCTCATGAATACCGAATGGATGTGAATATTATTTTGTAATGATGATTATTTTCTTCTCTCTTTTCTTAATTTGGATTGGATAGGACCATCCAAGAATATTAAAGATGTTCCTAAATTTCAAAGATATCACTTCAACTATCCATCTTAATCAACATTGTGATTGATATTATATTTTTTCGGATGAGTTTCCCAGATTAAATTTTCTTATGTTCAAAAGTCCTTTTCTTTTCTTGATTGAATCCTCATAGCACCATCTCATCATAAGGGCTTGTGTATATTCATTTTCATGCATGTTTACATTTGATGTTGATCGATGCACCTAAATCAACAAGATTTGATATTTCTTATGATTTTCCACATTGACATATATGAGATTTTATTTTTTATTTAACAATTCTAGTAGTAGATCTTCATCACGAGATAACTCTAGAACTTCTTTAGAGTTGAATGCCACATCAAAAGTTGCTAATGATTAAAGAGTTAAATTACAAAATTACGTAATGCCTTGATTAATGATTCATTTCATTTTCAGCATTTGTTTTTAAATTTTAGCATCATAATGCTCAATTTTGCTTTTATTTTGGGTCAACAAGGCATTCTTTAAAGATTATACTTATCCCTCTTTTTATAAATTTCATTTATGTTATTTATTTTTAGAAAGCAACTTAAGCTTCAATCATGGTGGTAAAGGGGGGCAATAGGTAAAAAAATACCCACTTCCTTTAATTTCATGAGTTTTCTTTAAGAATTCAAAGAACTCCTTCATTTTAATATACATTCTCAAGTGTTTGTCATCATTGAATGTATTAGTACAAAGGGGTATTAATTTAAGGAACCTTTCTTGACTCACTCTAGCTTTTGGTCAAAGTAAAAATAGAAGAACAAAGGGGACTTTGTGATTTAAAAAAAAAATTTAAAATTTCTTTCTTTGATGACTCTTTAAATTTTTTGGAAATGATATTTATCATTTATTGTTAAATGATACCAAATCCAGTTTGACCTAAAATTAAGTCAAACAGAAGTGACTTTGCTTTACTTTTCTAAATCTTATTAAAAGTTTTAAGGGGGTAGTTCTAAACCCAGACATTTAACTATGATAAATGAAAAGTTCTTGAACCTAAGTTAATGATGTTTGATGAGCTCTACCAAGGTTGAAATGGAGAGGCATGTAACAGAAAGAAAGACAATCCTGACCAGTGAGTTACACAAGTACATTATCGATGTATAGAAATAAAAGTCTATATTTAAAGATGGAGGGAGGAACTACTCCTTAGCGAGTTAAAAAATATTAAATTTTATTTTTGGAACACCATGCAAATCTTGGGGGTATTTATTTGGGTAATCAAATATGTCATTAAGAGATAAATATATTATCTTAAAAGACAAACATATTACATAATAATTAATTTGATTACTTAATAAAGACTCTTAAGGTTGTGGTCTTGATGTACCGATTTTTTCCCTAAACTATATGGAGAAGTAGAATAAGGTTTATTTTGTTGTAGGGTTCATAGTTCTCTATAAGGACAAGCCTCTATAGTTAATTACATCTTAGGAATGAAGGATCTCTTCCTAAGAATACTCTCAATTAAAGAAATAGATTTTTATTTTTATGAATTTCAAAGCTTATCTTAAAAGGATGATAATTTAGAATTTAAATAAGGAATGCTCTTAAAGGGGAAAGAGTTCTTTTGAAGACTAATGAGGATTAAATAGGAAATGCCTATAGATTTTGGGATGCTCAGTAGGCATTTCAATTAACCTAACATTAGGCTTTATAATTTTGAGATTGAATTTAATAGAGGTTGAATTGACATTTTATTAGAAATCTAGGACTTAGATTCTAGGATTACAATACTACAGAAATGCTTAGGTTTGAAGACTTATTCCTAGAATGATGATTTAGAACCTTAGCCTACAAGTGCTTCTAATATAAGTTAGAGGCTTGATCTAGTTAAACTTATGAGAATTATTAGCACTTTCTCTCACTTGAGGAAATGACCTTGACTCTACTGGACTTATCAATCAACTATAAGGGCTGCTAATTAAACACCACCTATGCAATTTTCAAATCCATAATTTCAGTCTTCATGGTATGCAAGATGGATGAGTTGTTATATATTATGAATGAATCTAAACTCACTCCCTAACCCTAAGACCATGTTAGGTATGATATGCACCTAACTAATGCAATAAATTTCATATTTTATGTTTTGACTTATAATTCATTTAAGGCCATAGGTATGTAATTTATGTCTATAATAATATGTAGTTAGAAGCAATCGTGGGCCAAATCAAAAAGAGAAGGCACACTTCCCCAAGAAGGGTAGTCACCATAAGTCAGATTCCCTTTATGTGCAATGAGTGAAGCGACCAATTCAAGGAGTATGAACAATAAGCTAGCAAATTTCATAAAAGCTAACTATTTCTAATTGCTTTCAAATTGAGCCTAGGGCTTTAATTAACATGGAATTTTGATTTTTTTTTTTGTTCAAGTTGTTTAGATTTAGATTGAGTAAAAAAATTAATTTTCATAAGAGACTAATGTTTCAAGCATTTCATCATAGAAATACAACCACCAAAAGAAACCTAGAAAAGTAGGTTTTTTTATTGTCCACCCAAAAAAATTAAACAAAATAAATTAAATAGATTAGGCCAATGCGATCGGGTACCGCTGTACACCATAGAAGAAAAAGAAAAAATGGGTAGTCGAGCTCTGCCCTTATATAGCCTAGCTTAGAACTAAAAGTTTGATCTATGGGGGTCTTCTTCCTTGATCATTACCTTCTTCAAGGAGCTCCACAGGCTTCACATGGGACCATTGAAACCATGCACTAGTAGGGTTAGCTTCTATTATATTAAAACCCCATAGATCCTAACCTAATTATAGACTCAAATTATATTTAAAATTTTAAAATAAATCCCTAAACCCTACAAAATAAATGTTAGAAATATAAACAACACTCTAGTAATAATATAATAAACATAGTCAACTTAGCATTAGTTTCTGCCAAGCCCACTTGTCTTATTGTGCTATGTTTAGAGACTTAAGCATACCTGGAAGGAAATAATATTTATATATAATTTTGTTACAACAATTCCTTTTTAGGCAACCCCTGTAGAAAATGGTGTTAGGCTAAAAAAACACCCTACCATCTAAAGAATCCTATCCATCTAGTTTAAAATAATGCACCATAAAATAATAAAAATATTACATCATATCACAAAACATTACAGATTGACCTAACCTAAGTTTAGGGTCTACGACTTAATAATCTAATGTGTGAAGAAGGAGTTTGTGTGGTATGACTACACTAAGCCATATTTTAATTTGAATTTGATTTTAAGTTAGAAAATATTTAATTTACCATTGGGTGGTTTCAATTTAAATGATTTAATTGATTTATGTTTTCATTTTCATTTTTAGATTTATTTTATTTGTGTTTAAGTTTTAAAGAATAAATAATAAAATAAATTTTACTTTGGATGGAATCCATTCTATTCAACATCCTAAATCCTAATAAAATGAGATTTCCATTCGAAGATAGGAATTCATTCCAATTGCCAAACTAAAATCTTAAGTATTTTAATTAACTTCTTTTAGATTCATTTGAGTGATTCATTTTAAGTTGAGTTTGATTTATGATTTACTTTTTCTCTTAAGGTTAGATTTTTATGTTAATGAAATTTTTGGATTTCATTTCTATTTCACTTCTTTTTCTTTAATTAATGTTTAATTGGTTTGATTTATGATCTTTAGTTAAGATTCAAAATGGTTTTTAAAATCTTAATTTAAAGTTCACATTACGATGATTTAGTTTAATTTTGGTTTTCATTTTTTAAGTTTTATTTGATTCACTTTTATTTGATGTTATTTAGTTTATTGTCTTTTTTATAACTTAGCTTCATATTTGATCTTATGTTTTTTTATTTGATTAAATGTTTCTTTAGTTTGGTTTATGATCTTTTGGTTTATAACATTTGGTTAAAATTTAAAGTGTTATATTTTATTTAATTAAATGTTCATTTTGATTTGATCTTACTTATTTATTTCATTAATGTTAATGAATTGGATGACTTGATTAGATAACCTTGATTATTTTGAATTTTAATTACTTGATTTATTTGAATATCACTTGATTTCATTTATTTATTTCATTAATGTTTATGTTTATTAGTGTTTATGTTCATTAGCTTGAATTCACTTAATTCATTTAAAGTTGATATTGCTATTCAACTAAGTTTAGAAGGTTTTAGTTTCAATTGGTTAATTGATTTAAATTTAGGAATTTATCAAATTAATAATTTAAGGTTTGATTTCTATTTTCTTTCATTTCATTAAACCTTAAGTATGCAATTAATCAAAATATTTAACTTCATAGGGTTATAAAGTTTTTCTTAAGTGTTCGATGTTAATAATAATGTTTTAAAGTGTTTTGATAAATTCTTATAATTTTAAGATTTTTTGATTTATTATTTCAATTATATTGATTTAAATATTAGAAATTCAACAACTTCAAATCCAATGATAATTTGATCTTGAATTTTATGGCTAGTTGGGTTCCTACCAATTTAAGTTCCCTAAAGTGTCATTCTAATAAGATGTATAATTTAAAACTAATTAGGGTTTTAATTATTTTACAAAACTTAAATTAAGCCTAAATTAAAATAAATTAATTAGGGGTTTTAATTTTTTAAATTTCTCAACTCGAAGATGAATTCATAAAGGGTTTATTTAATTTTTTAAGTATTTTATTTGAATTAATTTCAATTAATTTGGATTTTGGTTTTAATAAAGTTCGTTTGGATTTATTTGGATGAAGTGATCTAATTAGCACAAATAAAATATTATTGGATTTAAATTCATTTGATTCATGTTTAAACATGTTCATTTTATGAATTTGAGTATTTGGAATGACTTCATTTAGTCAAATTTAGGTGGGTTGACCTTTGACTTGGTGGGAACCACATAAGTGAACTCTATGTCAAATGGTTGACCAACTTTGACCTTCATTTGGATTTAGTTTTAAATTCATTTATGTTTATGTAATGACTTCATTCTTTTCATTTAGTTTAATTTGAATTTGTTTTGATTTATTTGAATTTCTTTGAGTTTAGATGATTTTGAGCTTAGGATAATTGGGTTAACCATCCTAATTATCTCATTTTAAACTCAAATTTATTTTGATTTTATTTGGAATGTATTTGATTCAATTCTTTATTTTAGATTTGAATTTTGGTTAAGTTCACCTAATCTATTATGTTAGGTCAAACCTTAAAAGAATTTACTAAGTCACTAAGCATAGTATCCTAAGTGCTTAATCATGTGGCTCTTAATCTAGGATTAAGTATCTTAATTACTAATTTAAGGATGATGTTAATCTCATCCAAAAATGAGGTTAGCAAGAATCTATCAGACTCTAGGTTGTTGGTGATGACTAAGCAGTATTCATCATTATCCATAAGACCAACTTTACCAAGTCATCACCCTAGCCTAGATTGCACATTCTTACATTTATTCTTCTTTAACTTCTCAGAAATATTTTGATTTGTGCTTAGATCATATATGTGGTATTTATGTTAATTTCAGAACACAAAGTAAATACTAATCAAAAGGTAATTTTATTAATTCTTTAAAAGATTCATCCCCAAGTTTTACATCAACTCTTGAACCTAAGGATGATGCTCCTAAGTAAAACTTCTAAGGCTTAGAATCATAATTCAATTGTGGTTCATTTTTGAGACTACTAATCCCCCAATAGTCTCTAAGGAAAGTGGGGTTAGAGTTAAAGTGTTCACATAGTGGTTGATTCTCTTATATAATGACAACATAGATACATCAATGTTTTGCTTGGGGAATTTATCTTGTATCGAGATTAAATTTAGTAGGAGTGGAGGTAATGTTGGTGTATTGACCATCTGGGACTCATCCACTACTAAGTTATAAGTCTATGTAGATGGTGAGAGCCTTAAGAAGGTGGTGGAGGGTGTCGAGCTAGTGGTTAATATACCGCCTTCCTCCTCTCATGCCTTCTCTAGGCATGCTTTGTCCTTATAAGAGTTTGAGACATCTCCTTTAGTTAGAAAGATGAGGTGAGATTTTAATGGAAAATGATCGGACTACTCCCTTGCCCAAGTTTTCTTCTTCTCTCCCTCCTTTTTCATTTTCTTTTCTTTTCTCTTTCCCTTTTTTACTTTAACTTTTTTCTCTCTTTTTTGATTATTATTGTACATCATGAGGTACATATTTGGTCTCTTAGGGAAAGTAGGCTACATCTTCATATATCCCAATTTTATGTATCAAAAATGGCTTCAGTGACCTTTGATATGTACTCTGGATATACCTTTTGAGCATTGGGGATATCATGTTGCATCTAAAAAAGCATTAAGAACATCTTTGGATAAGATAGATCATGTATGCTTCCCATCTTTTAATAATTTTCTTGGTTCACTAAGCTTTCTTATTGATTATTTCTCTTTTTTTTATCTTTAGAGCTATCTATTCATTGAAACTAATGATGAACTTACCCTTATCTAAGATTATTAATCAAAGGAAAATTCTAGACACTATAAAACTAATATGGTTCTGGATAAGACACAGAAATGTCATTTAGGTGAGAGCTTCTTCTAATGGATCTTCAAAATCATGAGACTCTTACCTAAGCATTGTCTTTAGATCAAAGTCCATCAAAGATTGGTGATTTTGATTAATGAGACTAGTTATTAAGATTAAGATTTTTATTCTAAGAAAAGATTAAATATTTCTTATTAGATGCCTTGAGGGGGTCAAAATATAAATTCATGCACTATGAAGATGAAAACTTCTTAGACAATGTTTTCTAGATGTAAAGGTGAAAGGGTATGTTTCTATTATTTGCTTGGTATTTCTAACATCAACCTTCTTCAAAATTAATTTTTACAACTTTTATTCTTGGTGAGACTCAGAGTTCATTTTGAAAGTTTTGATCAATTATCATTTAGAGACTTGAGATAGAGATAAACTTAATTCTTTAAATAGTAATAGGGTAAAGACTACTTTACAATCCCTATCATGAATTCACTAGTATTGAGTCAATGATCAATTTTATTCTTTGCCAATCCTTAAGTGATCTGGTCTTCTATTCTTAGCGGTTGGTGGTAGGGATAATAGTTAGGATCATCCCTATATCCACTTCTTCTAATTCTTGGGCTTAAGTATGAAAATACCTCTCAGATAGTATTTTTATGATTGCCTCCCTCTTAAAAAATCAATACCTATTTTTTTAGGATGTAATTTAGTGTAATTTTTTTGTCCTTTTGATACTATAAATGTATTGTTGTTGTTGGTGTGGAGGTAAAGTAGATTTATTGAGATTAGAGTCTTTTAGCTAAACCCTTATAGTACTTTCCATTATCTACTTTTCTTTTTTAGGCTTTTAAGACTTTTGGTGTTTTAGTTTGTAGGAATGATAGTTACTTGCTTCTAAGGTTAAGCGCGCCTTGCTAAAAAGCATCTGGTTTGATAGTGAACCTTTTCATAATATACAATACCTTTTTAGAATCTTAATGACATTCTACTTTTCAAGCTAAGGTTCACACTTCATACTAAGGTTTCTTTGAGGATGTAATCAACTAGGACTCATTGGGTTTTGGCTCTTCAACAACTATGTCCCCATAGTCACCTTTAACTTAGTTCTAAATCTTTTCATGAGAGATACTCTAACTAGGTGAATATCTTCATTGAACTATTGAGTAGTTTAGTGTACCAATCAAATGCACATCAACTAGGCTATTAATAAATCATCTAAATAAAATAGCATCGCTATATCCAGCACTTCAACAACTAGCTTTAAAGTGGGCAATGTGTGTGCTGCTATGGATTCCCACTACCAAAAAAAATCTTGAAGGATGTTGGCACAAACACTTGAGGATATTGGATTACATCAAAATTTTCTAAGTTAATTCTTTCTTTTAGAACTAATGAGGTTGTTTGGGTTTAAGCCAATACCTCCACTTATTGTTCCACCAAAATTCTTGATATCTTACTCTTGAAGAGATTATATGTACCCTTCTTATACATGCATAAATCTTCATCTAAAAGTGCTTTTGTTCTAATCCATTATATAATTGAGGCTTATCTACCTCTATAGGTGTGGTCTAAGGGATTGGAGGTTATAAGACTATTGATATCAACTCTTCTACCCCCATATGATTTAGTTTGACATATTTCTATTTAAATTAAAATAATAGTTGTTGAGACAAGTCTAGCACCTTACCTTCCTTCTCTTCCTCCCATGGGATAAGGCAAGGATCCCTCTCTCTCGACCATTTTGATTATTCTTTGTGGAATATATCTCTCTTAGCGGATGTTTTGTAAAATGCCTAACATGTTCTACAAAACTAGGGGATTTCCCATCTCCCACCTCGGCTTCTTGATGATTTCATTATATTCGTAATGGATCTACCCTCTATATTAAAATGTAAATTCCTTACTTTATTTGGTAGGAAAGTGGCTTGAACATTAACCACGACAAAGTTGTTTTATTTCTAGTCCGTCGATTTCATCACCTAGAATCAATGCTATTAAGAATATTATGGGCTTTCCTCATCAAATTCTATCTATTAAGTACCTGGGTACTCCTTTATATCGAGGAATAAAAAGATCCTCCCTATTTGATGATATTATTCAAAATATATAAGAAAATTTCCTCTTGGGAGTTCCATTTTTTCCTTTGGACTTATATCGATCAAAGTATTCTTTGCTCTTTGCCTCTCTATGCCTATCCTATATTTGATTAACATACTTATTAACAAATTTTTTGGGATCTACCTCATCTTCCAAAAAAAAAACATTGGCTATTTGTTGGGGATCTACCTCATCTTTCAAGGATGTTTGGCATGCTTTTGACTTAAAACTCAAGAATCATTAGTTTTCACTAAAATCAGTATTTATCCTACCTCTTTCTTATTTTAACTTGGCATATTTTAAAGCACTACATTCCTATTGATGCCATCATCCTTAACAAAGGTTTCCATCTTCCCTCCAAATGCCAATGTTGTTTTCACATTGAAACTATGGATCATGTCTTAGTGAATGGCCTATATACTAAGGTTTGGAGCTAGTATGATAGTATGTTAAACACTCTCCTCTTTGATGGATCCCTCTCTATCATGCGACTTCTTCAAACTTTTCTTTCTTATACCCAGAGAACCATGTCAAAGGTATGTTAGCTACTACTACATTGTTGTATATCGGTGGGATACCACGATGCTTAGCATCATTTCTACTATGAACTATCACCTTATTTAGAGCCAAATGTAAAATTACATCTCTTTATAAAAGATCTCATTACTCCCTCTAGTTTCAAAGGGTTTAAACATTAGGCCCTTAACCTTGGGATTATTCCCTCCCCGAGTTTGAGCATACTCATAAATTTATATATTGGATAAAGCCTAATTATCATGTCACTAAGGTCAACACTGATGGATTAGTTTCTAATGGCTTTTATGGTTGTGGGGGATTTTAAGAGATTATAGAGGAAAAGTGATCTCTGCTTTTGTTGTTCCTTTAAGACCCTGTTATGTTCTATTTGCTGAGCTTTATGGTCTTCACTATGGGATTGTTGTCTGCATTCAAAGGATTCCAAAAAATTTAGTTTGAAATTGATGCTCTCCTTCTCTTGGAATTATTAAAGAGCTCATGGCAATGTTGAAGTTTTCTATTTACTTAAACCATGAGGGGCTTCTTACCACCCTTGATTATCATATTTCTCATATATGAAGGTAATTGTGCTAATTTTCTTGCTATTGGAAAGTCCTCTTACGTGAATTTATTCTCCAATGATAATATTCCTTCCTTCTTAAGGGGGCTTGTGAATTTAGATAAAATAGGTTTACCCTATGTTAGAAATATTTAATTTAATTTTATTCCTAGGTTGGTTCAACCTTTTGGTTGGGTGGGGCTACCTCCCATCTTAGGCCTGTTTGTTGCTCTTATCCCCTCTCTTATCGGCATTTTGGGTCTTCTTGGTAGTCTGATTGGCTTGTTTCTTGTTCTATTTGGGTTTATGTTTGCTCTTGTTGTTTCATTTTTTTTTTTCATGCTCTATTTATGTATCTCCAAGCCCTTTTCTATTTATATTCCAATGGTGGATCTTCAAGTCTCCATCAGTTGGATAGCTTTCTTGTCCTAATATATGGGTTAAAATGATCTCTTGTTTGGCTTTTAGTGCTCTTCCTTAAATGCGGATTGTATCCACCCACCTTTTCCTATTGTACCCACGAGATATCTCTTCTTTTCTTTTTGTGTGCCTTGTTGTTTCTTTGGCATTCCCTATATCAGTTTTAGTTGGGCTCACTTTTTGGTTTTGGTCGATGTTCCTTTGGGAAGTTATGGTGTTTGTTGGCTTTGTCGGTTGTTTGTTGTTTGGTCAACTATTCTTTTAAGATTGACTGTGAAAGATTTATGCCTGAGGGTGAGGTTTGTCTCGATAGTTTTACCATATTATTATGGCTTTGTTGTATGGATGTTTTCACTACTTACTATGTGTGTTCTTTTGGAACCGTATATAGCTAGTTGAAATCATGCAAGCATGCCTGGACTTGGATGCTCTCATTTATCCTGCTGAACCTGTTTGATTTATATCTCTATGGAATGACCCCTGGCTGGGTTGTTGTGGGCTATCCTTCGGATATCTGTTGCCATTATTTGGGCTTTCCAGTTGATAAAGGAATGTTGTCTTCCCTTTATCTTTTGTATCTGTGTGGCTTTCTCTCCCTTGTGTATGTGCCTGGCTTTGCTATACTTTTTTGGTATCTTTGCTCTTTGGACCACACGACTCTCATCCAATGGATGGGTTGTTTCCCGTGTTTGTAGGCTATGATGGATGGTTGATTTCACCAATTCTTTGGTAGCTGCCTTGTATCCCTTCCTTTGGATTTGGATGCACATGGTTGCGGCTGCCCCAAGTTAGTGTAATCTTGTAAAAAGCTTGTTTCCACAACTCTCTGTCTCTCTCTTAGCTTTTCTGTTTCTACCTTCGTTTTATCTCATATCACTTTAACGGTGCTAACCTTCTTTCTAGATGTTTGCAGATTCTGTTCATCTCTTGCAGGTTATTTCTTTCTGGAGGTATAAACTTCTTCTTTCATTCTTTCTTAGCTTTGCTGTTTGCTCATGTGTATATTTTGCTTTCTTTGGTATTTTCTTTTTCTTTTATTGTGTGGGTTGTACTTAGTCAGAGGATTTACTCTCTAGAATGATTGTAGCTCTTTGAGGGTAGCGAGTTTATCCCTCTTTAAACCCTTTTTTTTAGCAATAAAATTCTATATAGGTTCCAATATATATATATATATATATATATATATATATATATATATATATATATATATATATATATATATATATATATATATATAGGAATTTAGGGTTTCATATACAATGCCATCCCTCAATTTTTTTTATTCTCACAATGAACATTTCTCCCCCACTCATTCTATATCATTTGGGAACGGCTCATCCAATCATTTCTTTATTAATTTTTATTTTCTGAAAAGATCTCTATTTTTTCCAATCTAATATTTTTATGTTATTGGAAGTGAGCTATTTTTATTTGCATATATTTTGTATTTATCATATTCAAAAATAATAAATAAAAAATTATTTGATTTTATAATTTAATATAATGATATTTAAATATATAAAAAACTCAAATGATTATGAATTAAACACGTATATAGTAACTAATTATGTAAAATCTTTATAGTTTTGACCTATTATTTAAAATTATTATAATTATTTTAAAATCAGTATATCAACTAATCCACCCTAGTATATGGTTTCTTTTCAATTTTTTTCCCGTTAATATTCTAATATAAAATTTTCTTGAGTTCTCTGGATCGATTACTAAAGAATTTAGATGGCTAATTCTCATTCACTATTCACATAGCAGCTAAACCAAACACCGATATTAACATGAAGCTTAGTGGGGCCAGCGACCTATATGTGCAATGGTGGCCACTAACTTTACCTTTTTTATCGCCTAACCTCGTCGGATAAGTATGGTTACACGTAGGAATGCTATTTATATAATAGTTATATTTCATCTAAGGATGTGGGACTTAAAGATGACTTGCAACAAAGAATTATGATTACAATAAAGAGCCATCATATTCCTCATCAGCCATCAGCAGCATGGTTTTAGTTCTTTTCCATACATGTAAATGAGAAAAAATAGCTAATGCGATATATGAATGAATAAAAATATTAAAATTATTGTTACATTAAATTCGTTTTATATTCATTTTAAAGAAGATTTTATAAGATTATGAGCTACTCAAATTTGAGTTAATTTGACTTACGCTTTTGATGGAATCATCTGATCTAAGTAAAATAAAGTTTTAAATGATTATGAGAAAAAATTTTGTTTGATATAATATTTTATATAAACTAAGAATAAATAATAAATATAATGTATAGATTATAGCAAAAAATTAAATAAATTAAAAAGTAGAATAGCTTTTAAAATTGATACCTCATCTTATAATATTTAGAAAGTTGAAAATTACTTTTTAGCTATATTTTGAAGAATCTACTGTGAAAATATTATATTTTATAATTTGATTTAATAAAATACGATGATTGGTAGAACGTAGATTCTGCAACAGCTTCATTATTGCATTTTAATATCACTGCAGCAACCCTAAACATACCCTATATCACATTTGAAAGACATGAATACTAATCTTCATTGTATTTGAAGAAGTATTGATGGTTATGAGTAGCCTTTCAATGAGATGAAGATATATAAAAAAAATTATTGATCTTTACCTTAATATCAAAAGCTTACCTTAATATCAAAAGAAACGCTCAAGAATTTTTAGTGGAATGTTAAGGGATTTTGGTTTGCTATAATGATAGAATTATTAAGACTAGCTTAGTTAATTTAGAAAAAGTAAATTTGAGGCAAACATAAATCAAAAGCACCAAGCTAACAAAGATCAATATTTCACTCAAAATAATTTATTTAATAATTAAAATTATAAAGCATTTCAAGTTATATTTATAGAAATTATAAGACTCTTGGACTAAGATATTTGAAGAAAAAAAATAAGAAGAAAAAAAAAAGAGGGAAATAGAGTTTGTGGCCATTAATGAATGATAAGTCCCAACCAATCATTTTTCATGTCTCTTTATATCAAAGTCAATTATAAAAGTTTCTAGATGAAAAATAAAAAATATAAAATATTAACATTTTACTTAGAAGTTTATAGTTAAACCTATTATTTGATCTCTTCCTTGGGCATTAGCCATAACACATGTAATTGAGTTTTAAATTAAATTTTTTTTTTTATCAGCATGATTTTCTACTTAAGTGGATTCTACTTTAGAGAATAATCTTCCATCCACCATAGAAACACATCGAAGGATTGCCATAAGCAAATGTTAACCATCACACCTTAGTTTGGAAATCATCACCAACTAATATTCATCATTTTTTATCTATGCTTAATTTTACATAATCAGTTGATTCACAAGTATCTTCGATGGTATTTGGCTCTTAATAGTAAGTCAAGTATTTACATAAGTTTCTAAGATTAATAGATTTTCTCCTTATCAATTTAATGCTTTGTTTTAAAAGACAAATTCTTTATAGCTAACTCAGATGTCTCATTTACATTAAATCTCTCTATCAAACTCACTATTATTGGCCTTTCTTAATTTTACACTTCCTTATATCATGAAATTAATGATTTGGGTTAGCATTGATCCTCACTCAAGAAAAATAGCTTATTACTTTGTCTTTTATAAACTACTCTGCTATAGATCATATAATGTGTGAATTGCTTATAACTTTTAGTAAGTTTTCCAACTACTCATATAAAGATAGTCTTTTATTTTTCAATGATAAAATTTTTGCTTCTTTACATCAATATCTAACTTCAATTTTAAATGATTTTTATTTCCAGCATAGTGATTTAAAAGTCTTGTTCGATGATTGATGTCAACAAACACTATAGAATTATTGTCTAACTCTTATCTGCCATCATCATCATCATTCTTATCACGGCACATTCAAAGCATGTTAGCGACAAGTATAATGGATGGTGTAAATTAGCGGTTTAATTGAGCATTAGTTGTATTTATATTTTGTTAGAGAAAAAATTGATAAAAAATTTTCATGTTTAAATCATATTCTAATTATTAATATTAATAGTAATTAAATTATTCATCTACACCTAAAAAAGTTTGAATTTTCCTTTATCTAAAATCTATTCATATTTGATATGTGTATATATATACATGAGTTGAAAAAGAGTGTCATAAGTAGCTCAATATGGGATATTTATGTAAAAAAAAGTTTAAAAAAATTAAAAAGATTCAAATTTTATTTTTAATATTTTTAAACTAAAATAAATTATTTTTAAAATTTTAAATAATTTATTATTATTTTAATTCCTTAAAAATAAACAAATTGTTCTCATTTAAGGGCTTAGTTTTTTATTGTAATTTTAGATGATTATTTTGGATGTGAAATGGACTTTTTTTTATTTTGATTAAATAAAAGCTCTATCTTGTAATTTCTAGCTTTTTTCTCTATATGATGAGAATATTCTTACAACTTCTATTATTTCTTAGGACATCTACATAATTTTTATACATTTATATATCTAACACCTAAAATTTAATATTTACATGCATTGCTCAAATCTTTAACATAACATCAAAAATATCATTACTATTATATATATTTTTTTAAAGAGAATATACTTTTATGTATAGGTAAAGTATTAAAAATATAAATATCAAAATTTACATATTGGATATGTAAATAAATAAATTTTTTGGGGCTATGCATGCAAATCTTTCTATTTTTTTAATCAATTTGTGAGGAGAAATGGGGTCTAACATAATGCTACAGTCAGTAATGCCATCAAATCACACTTTTAGGGCACACTAATACTTCCCTATGCTAATTTTCATTTTAATTGTGATTAAATTTATTTAATGACAAAACAAATAAAATAAATAAATTTGAGTTGAAATATCATAATGAAAATTGTGGTAATAAATTGTAAAAAAATTATTATTTTTTAAATAAATGCATTATATAAATAGTTAATCAACTCTTATATTATTAATTTTAAATAAATTTAAACCTTTTAATATTATTCAAATTAAAAGTTGATTAGAAGACCCTCACTCATTTTTTTTATTTCAAGAAAATATTTTATATTTAAATTACTTGATGAAGAGTGTGATTATATAATCTCATTAGTTTTTTAGATGCTCAAAATATTTTCAATTTTAAATGTTGTAATAGCTAAATAGTTTTTTAGCATATATTTGATTCATCACCAAAAAAAAAAGCAAGCATGGTTCCAAATTTTATTATAATAAATACTTAAAAGTATAGTTAAAATTTTTAAAATTCAAATGATCTCTAAATCTTGAGCTAAAACGTTTATTTAAACTAAAATAATCAAATAAACCTAAATTTATTTAATTCTATTTATCATTAAAATAAATAAATATTTAAAAAAATTACTTCATTAAATAAATCAAGTCCCCTCGATAGAGTTATTCATGATTTCAACTAAATTAATCAAAATATCACTCAAATATATAAATAAATCATCATTTTACACATGAGTAGACTTGGAAGAAGGTTTATAGATTTAAAGAATCTAAGAATTATATCCATTCATTAATAATAGTCTTAGATAACCAAATCTATAGTACTGTTTAAGTTTCAAGAAACTCTAATTGTAGCATAAGATTTAAAAGAAATTATAATAGTACTATTTAAGTTTCAAGAAACTGTAATTGTAGCATAAGATCAACATCAGTTGCACTTATGCATAAAATAAGATAAAGTATTATATTATTTGTAAAATAAAAATTGCTGTTATTTTTTTTAAATTGGAAAAAAAATGAAGTTTTGTGCAAATATACATTTTATAGTAAATAATTTGTTGCTTGTTTGTAAATTAATAAATTTGTTGGATGTATCTGTAAAAACTTCCACAGGTCACACCTATTGCAATCGTTTGGACTTCTTCCAGGCTTTTAGCAGCAGCTCATAGTATAATACTTTACTTTCAGGGAAGTAAAGACCAAACATCAGAAGCTGCCATGTGACTTTCTTCAAAAGAAGTACTAAGTGGACTTCAAGACCTCTGGCGATCTTAAGTAGTCGGTGATGGTATTCAAGTCATGAAGGGTGGAAATGGGGTGGAGCATCAGAATCTATTTGGGATCAATCGGATAGAGGAGGTAACATGGTTCTGGCTGCATCAACCCCGTGGATGAACTTGAGAGTGATCGATCGTTCATCTTTGGCTTTCTTCATCGGGTTTGCACGAAGGTAATCGGTGGGGATTTCTTCGTTATCTTCTTCTTTTGACTTGCTTTCTTTGGTGGGGGATGGGGGTTTGGGGAATTGATGAATTGATTTAGGGTGTAAATTTGTTCATCCTTGTTTATTAACAAATTTGATGATGTTTTGATTGTCGAATCGATGAGTTCGAGACGTTTGACTTGAGTTTCTTTCATGCACAGTGGATTGGGTGTTGCCCTCCAGGCTCCAGCTGGTCATTGTTTTAGGTCTTGCGAAATTTAAACACTTGTGGACTAACAGTGGTTAAGGTTGGATGCTTTGTTGATTGTCTTAGAAATTAGGTGGATATTTGGATTAACTCTGTGAAAAGAAAGTTGTATGTGGATGTTGACCAAATATCCTATCGGTAACTTAGTGAACATTGCCATTATTAAGAAGGAAGAAAAAGAAGGAATGGATAACAAAAACCATGGAGACAAATTCAACCGTGTGGTTGCCAAAGTCCACTCATTTTCCATGAACCATACCTCTATCCCAATCTCTCGTCCATATGCACCTATCTTGACAACTTCAGGGAAGAACGGAACTCTCCCCTGGAATGGCCTCCACTCTCCCTTCGTACCTCTTAAACTTATCTTTTCTTGCGAATCACTTATCGACAAACTCAGTGGAGATAATGTTATTCTCCACATAAATTCCCTTGATATAGTCTACTGTTTATCGGGCATCTCTCCAGAAAATGGAATATATGCATCTTTTTTACAAGCCAACATAAGGGTTGTGCTCAGAAGGACACAGTATGAAGGTTGCATGCCTACAAGCATTTCAGCTGATAGGGTTCCAGACATGGGCAAAAGGAAGCTCATGAATCTTCTTCTTCTTGGAACCATTTCATTTCCAACTGCAGGGATGATGATTCCTTATACCTATTTCTTTGTCCCTCCCAGGGTAGAGATTCTCCTCTTTTTTTGTGTTTGCAATTGGATGCTGATTAGTTTATTTTTTTATGGTGAAAGAGATGGAAAATACCCAGTAAAATGTTGGAACACAATAGTAGGAAAGAAGGTCAGAGGGATTAGATGAAGGAGAAATCGAGATACCTTAAGAACACGACGAGTGAGATCTGAGAAACATATGTAGGGAAGAAAAACACATTTTTTTATTACGCTTCTCGGCTTAAAGACATTTTTTCATC
>CM038221.1:130027078-130141661 GCA_021442155.1 Cymbidium sinense | reverse complement strand
TATAGTTATACAAATAATGAGAAGAGGGTGTTCACCACCAAGGGATTCCCTCACAGTCAAGCATTCCCCATCGTAAGGATGGATATCCCTCATATTCAAGGAAGAAGGAATATGCATGCATGATATGAGACATACAATATTCAGCTAAGATTGCTAAATCTTTTAATTATCTTATTTAAAACTTAGGCTTTATGCTAAGGTTATGAGTTGTTAAGAATTTTAGTTATGAGTGATTAGTTGGGTAAAAAAATTATTTTATCCTAAGAGCCTACACATCGTGCCACATCAAATATTATGAAACTATGAAAAGCATGCTATTCTAATGTGCAATCTAAACACAACATCAATCAAACATGTAAAAATTGTGTAAAAGAATAAAAGGCCGATGTGGTGGTTCATACACCCTAAAAGAAAAGATGGTAGCTCACCTTATATAAACCCGGATTACAAAAGAATATATGCTATGTATTTTTTCTTCTTCATTTCTTCATATCTTCTTCTCTTTTAATTTGCTCCAAAGGCATCACAGGGTACCCCAGGGACTAAACCTTCTGGCCACTACTCATACTAATCCCCACAGCACTAATTCTAATTTCTATTGCAAAATTATATTTTATAGGAAAAAGTAAATCTAATTATTCCTGCAAAATAGAGTTAGCTAAACATACATTCATCCCAATAATAATATTTATAATACTATTGCAAACCAAGCCCCTCATGTCCTAACTTGGATTATGCTTAGGGACATAAGAAACATGCAAGAAAAGTATTTATATTTTATTATTTTTAATAACCCTTTAAGCATAATCCCATGTAGAAAATAATGTTAGACTATCAATGGCCTAACATCTAGTTTATGAAGCATACACCCTAACATCTAGTCTAAAATATTACATCACAAAATAAAACACAACATTAATCAGACAATCAATACATCGCCTAACCTAATTCTAGGTGACATAGTATTCAGTGTGAAAGAAGCTTATGTGGAAAGACATTACTAGGCTTCTTTAGATTAAGTTTCAATTTAGAATTTGAATTTGTTTAAATTTTCCATTGGGTGATTTCAATTCAAATGAATTAGTGATTTATTTTCTTTTTATTTTACTTTTATTTGGTGAAAGTGATGTTTACTTTTCAAGAATGAAGAGTAGAATGAATTTGGATGGAACTCACCCTATTCTACATCCTAATCTAAAGAGTCTAACTAAGGTCCTTAAGTATCTTAGCCCATTTGAATTTATGTGATTGATTTGATTTGATTGTTTATTTGATTTAATTTATTTTAAAATTTTAGTTTGTTTCATCTTCATATTTTGGTGATTAATGTTGGATTGATATTTTGATTTAATTAAATTTTGATAATTCAATATCCTTTAATTTAATAACTAATTTCTTTTCCAATTGGATTTTAATTTCATATAATTGATGTCATTTTTTATGTTATTTAAATTCATTGATTTTTATTATTTCATTTAAGTTTGATTTAGATTACTAAAAGCATTCTAATTAACTTATGATTTGATTAAACTTCAAAAGGATCTTTTATTTGAATTTTAATTAAGGGTTTAGCTTATTTTTTTATATTGATTGGAATTTGGATATGGTTTGATGACTTTAGAGTTTAGTTTTAATTGTTTATTTAATTTGATTATGGTTCATTCATTTATAATTCAATTGGATTAAATGAGTTGAAAGTTTATTTTGAATTTAATTGAGTTTGATTATTTATTAGGATTTTGTTTTAATCTCATTCATTTATAATGTTTATTTGAGTTTGGTTTGTATTCTATTAGAGTTTATGTTTCAATTTAATTATTGATACATTTTAATAGTTGATTAACTCATCTTATTTAAGTAGGTTGATTTAGATTTAATTTGATTAGTATTAAATTGAGAGTCTATCTTAATTTAATTTAATTTGATTTGATTTAGGTTATTTGTTTGTTGGGTTTTCTTAGATTCATTGTGATTATATACTTATTTTAATTAAGAAGTGTGATCAAACTAATTATGAAATTAAATAAACATTTGTTTAATTTTTAATTTGGTTTCATATTTCTTAATGATGTAATTGATGACTTAATGATTTAGGCTTAATTTTGGATTTGATTGACATTTAATTGCATTTTAATAAGGTTCAAATTTATGTTTGAAAGCTTAGGTTTAATATGATTTGATTAACTTATTACTTATCTAAGAGGTGATCAAACCAATTAGTAATTAAGAGTTTGATTTGAGTTTGATTTAAGAATTAGTTTTAATGTGATTTATTTAAATCAATTTGGTTCATTAAGATGATGGATTAGTTCATTAAGTTTGCATTAATTAGATGTTTAATTAATTAGATTTGATTAAGGATAATTAAATTTTAAATTATTAGATTAATTAAAGATTTATTTAATTAGAAATTAATGATTTAATTGCCCATATTTGAAAGATTTGTTTTAATTAAGTGTTTTACTTGAATTTGATCTGATTAAAGGATTGGTATTATTGTTATTGTTATGATTAGATTAAGTGAATTAATTGTTTTATTTATTTCAAGCTTGATTATTTATGATTAGAGTTTTATTTGATTTCATTCATTTATTATGTTTATTTAATTTCATTTAATACTTTAATTATGAATTTATCTTTAATTTAGTTATTAGGTTCATGCATTTAATGGTTAATTAGTTATCTTGTTCTTAATGGATTGAATTAGATGTGATTTAGTTATATATTAATTTGATTAAGTTTATTAGTTTATTTTGATTTAAGTGATTAAGTGATTAGTGATGAATTGGATTTATAATTAATTTGATTTAGAGTTTAGTGATTAATCAAAGTTCAATTTACTTTAATTTATTAAGTGATTTTATATAATTAAGATTTGATGTTTGATATAGGTTTAATTAGATTAATTTGATTTATATTAAAGTTTCATTATTTTTTTAATTATGTGTTTAATTTAAAATTTAATCATTTAATTGAGGTTCATTAATTTAATTAGGTTTAAGTTTATGTTTAATTTTATTTTATTTAAAGATTATTTGATATATTTTTGATTTAAGGTTTGATTAATAATCGCTTAAGTGTTATTCTATTTTTGATTTTGATTTAATGTTTAGATTATTATGAATTTAGTTTTAATTAAGCCTTTAATTTGTTAAATTTTAATCCTAAATATTTATTTTAGGTTTATTAAGCTTCAGAATTTCATATTATTTTTCCAAGGATCTTAGATGTTAACTGAAGTTATTTAAGCTATTTTGAAGATTTTTATGATTTTTTGAATTTTTATTTCATTTATTTTATTGAAATAGACAATCAAAACTTTAAAATTTAATATCTCCTAATCTGGAAGTCTTTTTGACTTAAAATTTTTATAATGGGCATATTCTAAATTCAATTTTAATCCTAAAACTTTCAGATTAATATGATGTGTATTTTTGGTTTAATTAATACAAATTGATTTTAGTAAAACCTAATTTAAGCTCAAAATACTCAATAGAAATTGGGGATTTTGGCCTTATTGGATTTCACTTAGAAAGACGAATCCAATGAGCCCTTATTTGTAGTTTTTCATTGAGTATTTTATTTGGCATGAATTTTTGAAGTTTCAAGTAATTTACTTAATTTTTTGAAATCGAAAAAATCATAGATTTTCTCACTTAACCAGCTTGCCACGACTAGATCACACGTCACGCGTCCCGCATTGGTTGCCAGTTACATTAGCAATGAGCGAAATTGCGAATCGCGATTGATCTGACGTCCATCACATCGCGATCTGGATCGAATCGTGCAATCCAAGGGCCAAAATTAGCGATCTAGCACTGCCCATGAATGGAAGAGATCGATGGATGGTGGGCCTTCGTCCTCCCAGGCAATGAAAGTGACAGGATTAATAGTGATTTCTCTGAAATTTTGACAAAATTAAAAACCGAGAGACGAAATGGAGTCCGACGGGATCAATTTTATCAATTCTCAAAAATTTTATTTTGCATGAGGATCATAAAAAAAATGAAGAATGCAAGGGATATCTAATGAAAATTTTTAAAATTGCATAAGAATCATCACAAATAAGAGATCTTATGTTCGGCTATGGGATTTAAAAATTATCTTGTCGGGGATGATTTACGGTAGCATAGATGACCTGAATACACTTCTAGATGTGAGATGAAGGTTTGGAATGGATTTGGACTCTTGCCTTGCTTTGAAATGTCGTAATCACAAACCTTCACCGCACTTCATCAGAATCTGCTCAAATCTAATGATTTTCCGTTGAATGGGAGTGGGGAATTGATTGTACTTGCTTGCTGGAGTTTCTAGAAGCTCTCTAATGCAAAAATCTCATGCCCTAGATGCATCTATCCTCCCTCCCTTAATGGTGGCCGAAAATCACCATTAATGATGATGGGGAGATGGTTGGGAGGTGATGGCTGATTGAGGACTTTGGATTCTAGCTCTAAAGTCTTCCTTTGCTGATGCGTGATCAGTCTCCATTGAATGCAAGTGATGGGGATGAGAGATTTTACAAGATTGTGTGTTTTCTCTCTTCCTCTCTCTTCCTCTCTATTTCTCTCACTCTCTCTCTCTCTCTCTCTCTCTCACTCTCTCTCTCTCAGTTTCACCCAGCCATAGAGGTTTTATTTTAACCTTTTACATGATGCTTTAAGTGTTTTATTTAATTTGGGGTTAATTTGGGATTGGGTTAACTCATGTTGACCCAAATGAGTTTGGTTGGGTTCAAGCAACCTGATTTGACACATTAGATTTGGATTTGCTTTAATTATATTTAATTAATCATTTATAATAGTTTTGATTGATTAATTGTGTTTAATTTGGATTAATTTTAAATTTGACCGAAGTTTGACCAAAGTTTGACCAACTTTGACCAAAATTGGTTAAATTTATTTATGTGATTCAATTTGTCATTTCATGTTTAGATTATGTTTCAATTATGTTTTATGAATTATTTGGAATGTTCTTGATGAATTATTTGGGTTAATTTGGCTTGGATTTGGATTTGACCCATTTTGGGTTCGAATGGGTCAAATCAGGTTCAATTCAATTAATTATTTTGTTTAACTCAATCAAGATGTGTTTAAGCTTTAATCATATTTGATTAAGTGGTCATGATGATTTAGAGTGAATGGTTTTATTTGATTTGATGTTAATTTTGATTCGAATCAATTTTAATCCAAATTGAGCTTAATGGGTTAAATGATCCAATTAACCCATTTGAGATCTTATTTGATTTAGATTTGTTTAGTTTTTTTTGTTTAAGCATGTTCATTTGATGATTTTGAGCCTTCTGAGTGATTTAATTTAGGAAATTTTTGGTTAGTTAACTTTTGACTTAATGGGGCCCACATGAGTCAACTCTAGGTGAAATGACCTATTTGCCATTTTGAACCTCATTTTGAATTTATTTTTGAGCATATTTATGTTTATTTATCAATTTTGTGCTTTTGGATCAATTTAATTTGATTTAATTTTAATTTAATTTTATTTTATTTGGACTTAGGTGTTTGGTTGTTAGGGGTGGTAGGTATCCTTAGTCTTAAAGCTTAGCCTAATCCTATGGAGAACCCTTCTAAAGTATCTAGGTTTAGGTTAAGTGTTCTCTTAGCCACTAGAAGTGTCTTATGAATAAGGAGTTCTTAGTGTCTAGAAGATTCTTAGACCTATGATGGAAAGATTGAATCCTCACTCCAAAAGTGAGGTCAACAGAAACCAAGTTCATGAAGATAGGTGGATAATGTGTCAAACCATTAACCTGATGACTGTTTGAGCTCGTATAAGGCCTTATTAAGATGACAAACATAAGAGGGATGTTGTTGATCAACAAACCCAGGGGGATAGCACATGTAAATAGTTTCATGAATATGATCATGAAGGAATGCATTTGAAATGTCTAGTTGTTTGATTGGCTAGCCGTGTTATACAACAATTGTAATTAGAATATGAATAGTAGGTAGTTTGGCCATCAGGCTGAATGTTTGATCATAATCAAGGGTATATTCTTGTTTGTATCCTTGAGCAACTAATCTAGCTTTATAGCGAGCAATGGTTCCATCATACTTTAATTTGGTATGAAGCATCCTGTTTCGAATGAAAGTTCCGGTAGATGGTGGTGGGATGATAGTCTAGGTGTTTTATGAGATTAGAGCCCAGAATTCATATGTCATTGATGTTGTCTGGTGAGGATGTTGAAATTCGTCTTTGTAGTTGGATGGATTATGTGATGTACATCAAGAATTTGGTGGGGTTTGAGATGACAAGTTTGAATGTGGTTAGCATAGGGTGTATGGATCAAATAGGAGGAGGTTCAGATGTCTGAGACTAAATAGAAAGAGAGGGTTGAAGGTTAGTGTTGGGGAGGTTGTATTCTGTTAATGTTTGGTGGAGAAGCAATAGTAGGAGTTTTTTTAGGGTTGGGAAGAAGATGGGACAAGTGTGAGAGGGTAAGTTGTGAAAGTTGGTTCATTGTATAAGGTGTTCATAGAAGTTGAAAAGGAAAAGATGTGTTCATTAAATGGACATGTTGAGAGATGAGTTTGTGAGTGGTTGTAGCATTTATAGCTTTTGGATGATGTGCATAACCAAGGAATACACAGGGAGAGGATTATGGAGCAAGTTTGTTTGGGGTATAAGGGCAAGCCATGGAAAATAAAGGCATTCAAATATTCGTAGGAAATTATAATCTAGGAGTTGGCTATGAAGAAGTTGATAGGGTGATTTATTGCTAGTGTTTGAAGAAGGAAGATGATTGATGAGGTATGTGGCGGTTAGCATCGTGTCTACCCAGAATTTTGAAGGTAAAGCTACTTATAATAAGAGAGCACGAGTGGTATTTAGTATATAACGATGCTTTCTTTTGGCCACACCATTTTGTTTTGGTGTGTGTTGGCAGGTTTGCTGATGAATAATATCTATCCATAGAGTTAGAATACTCTCCTCCACCATCTGTCCATAGAGTTTTGATTTTAGTGGTATATTGTGTCTCAATTAAGTGTTTAAATTGTATGAAAATGAAAGTGGTGTTAGACTTGGATTGCATATGATAGAGCCATGAATATCTCACCAATCTTAAACATAATATTTAAAATTTTGATGAGAGGCTATAGGGGATGGTCCCCATACATCTGAATGCAAAATTTAAAAGGGAGTGGAGCTTGAAGTAGTAGAGTTAGAAAAAAGGTAACGATGGCTTTTTGACAACTTACAAATTGAACAAATTGGAATAGAAACTAGAGAATATAAAGTTGGTATCTTTGAGCTGAGATGCAATAGTATTGATGATGATGGATGTCTGAGTCATTTGTGCTAGAGAGTGGAGATAGAATATGTGGTCAGGCAATTTTAAGTGTAGTATGGAGGTGGCTTCGGGTGTAGCCAGAGATGGTAGAGCCCATTAAAGCTGGGGTCATGGAGACTTCTTGTCCTTGATAAGATATCAATTAAAAAGAATTGAATTAATTGATTATATGTTAACTTGTTAACATATAATAAATTGTGTGAGAGTTGAGTGGCATGTAAAATGTTGATAAGAATTGCTGGGATGGAGTTGGTAGAATTCCAATGTTCATGTAAGTATCCATCGGCAAAGGGAATTGTTCAACTTGATATGGTGTTGCATGAGATATATGAGTTGCATCAGAGGAGATATGTGATGATGCTCTAGTGTCGAGTAACCATTCATTTGAAATAGATGATGTGGATACTTGCATTAGTTGAGTTTTTTTGGGAAGGTGGTATTTATTGAAGGTTTGTCCAAGATTTGAGAATGGCCTTGCTTTCCATAAATTTGGCATTTGATAAATAAACTTCTCCCTCCTACCGCTGGAGTTAAACTTTCCCCTCATATTTGCTGTTGAAGTGGATCGTCCTCATCCTTTGTTTTAATTTATAGAAATAGCAGTCTGAGATGCATTGCCAACTAAATTGTGTGACCTCCATATATGCTACATGAGTCGCCTATAAGCCAAATTTAAATAATTTCAAATGCAATAGTGCATAAATCATTGCTGAAATACACTAAACATCATTGAAATCAGTCGGAATGACCTTCGATGCGACTTTGGCAACCATTCGAATATCAAAATTGATCATAATATAAATATTACAAAATCTCCAAATCGATCAAGAGATCGAGCAGCTAATATACTGACGCACATATTGGAGAAGGGAAGCTGTGATGACATCCAAACGACCTTAGTTCATAAAATTAATTGTGTTGTTAGCTTTAAAATGTCAAAAACTACTAAGTGAGATGGTTCGTGCTAAATTCGGATATGTCTACATGAATATCGACCGTTTATATATTGCACATTTTAAATAAATTGATTGACGAGACAACTTGAACTAATAGCCTCATTGTGAAATGGACTACCGTTTGCATCGGAACATCAAAGTAAACTAAGATTGACATATATATATACTATAAAATTTTGGCATCATAAAGTTTAGAATAGGGTTGATTAGATACCTAAATAAAAAAATTTACTATATATACATCCTCATTTCTACAACCCTAACTTTCTATTCACAACTCACCCACTTAGATGCACATAGAGACCCTCGCTCGCTCTCCTCAGCTCTCGGTTCATCCTCTGAAGCACAAGCCCAATTCATAACTCCATCAACAACACGTGAATGGCAAGAACTGTAAGCATCCCTCTTCCACATGATCCCTCGTTGGTTCCCTCTCATTCGTGCACCAAAAATCAAAAGCCATTAGCTTTAAAAAATATCCCTCAACTGCAAGCGAAGGGGACACAAAAATAAAAAAAAAATCTCGCAAAGTTTCATTCTCCCTTCCTTCGAGTGTCAAACGGTAAGCTGCAAGGTTCCCTCTCCAATCCTTCTTCTTGCTGACTGAATTTTACCCTGATAGTCAAATGGCAAGCTGACAGAGAAGAATCTATTTGTGATCAGCTGAACATACAAAGGAGAACATTGGAAGAATAATCAGAAGATCAAAACAGGAAGGCTGAAGTGAATACATTTTAGATAATATCTGTATATCCTGGCTAATTACAAAAGTAGGTATATAAAGCAGGAAATGCCAGAGTTTGTTATAGCTGAACCGTGGACTGATCCAATGATGGAGGATCAATGGTGGAGCAAACAAAGACATGTGAGAGGAGATAAGGTCTTATCACAACAAACTTATATAAGAACTTATCTTATCTGTTCTTCAAATTGAGCATTCGGAAATGGTTAATTTGCTTTAGTTCTGAAAATGGATGGAGAGTGATTTGGTAAGGATATCAGCCGGTTGATGAGAGGAGCTAATATGATGGACTTGAATTTCTTTTGATTGAATATGTTCCAAGAAAAGTGATAATCAATTTCAATATGCTTTGCGCGTGAAATACCGATTATTAACAATTGCTTAAGGTATTATCACGGTGAAGTGGAGTTGGAATGGAAACAAAAATATTAAAGTCAGCCAACAAACGATGAAGCTAGACAATGTCAATGGCTGCAATACTAAAGCACGATATTCTGCTTCAAGAAGAATTTAAGATTGTTTCCCAAGAAATCAAGGTTGAACCAAGAAAGGTGCAAAGTGGAGATCTTCGAGTCTGATCGCTGACCAATCGAGTCAATAGGAGTGTAATGAGAAGTACTTAGAGGAAGCTTGAAGGTAAGAGAGCCATGAATGTAGTGTAACATCCATTTTAATAGTTTGAAATGATCTTCAAGAGGATGATGCATAAATTGACAAAGATAGTTGACTGTAAAGGCAATGTTTGGTCGAGTAATTGTCAAGTATTGCAAACTCCCAACTAGCTGACGATAATATATTGGATCATGAAAAGGTACTGATGTAGAAGCAATTAAGGAGTATTTGGATGGCATTGGAGAATTAACAGGCTTGCATGAAGTCATGCTTGATTTCTGAAGTATATCAGCTGCATATTTAGCTTGACTAAGAAAGTATCCAGCAGCAACTTTATGAAATTCTATCCCAAGAAAATAGGAGATATGTCCTAGATTCTTCATATTGAATTGTTGATGAAGATCATTAGAGTGAGTTTTGAGAATCATTACTTGTGACAAGAATATCATCAACATATATAAGAATAAATATATGTGTTTTCCCATGTTGTAATGTAAGTAAAGATGAATCAAATTTGCTGAACTAAAAACCTTGATTAAGTAGGTGTGTAGTAAATGTAAGATACCATTCCTAGGAGCTTGCTTGAGTTCATAAATCACTTTATGAAGTTTGCAAACATAATGTGGATATTGGCTATCTTGAAAACCTGGTGGTTGTTGCATAAAAAACAATGGTATATAATGATCCATGTAGAAAAGCATTGGCAACATCTAATTGAAGAACGGGCCAATCATTAGTAGCTGCAATGGTTAATAAGACACGAATTGTAGGCATTTTAGCCACTGGAATAAAAGTTTCTGAATAATTCAAGCCAAATTGTTGATTAAATCTTGAGCAACAAGTCGTTTGTATTTATTGATAGTAGCATCTGGATTAATTTTGATCTTGTAAACCCATCCAACCAAGAATAGGAGTGTTAGGTGGAGCAACTAAGGACCAAGTTCCTGTAGAGCAAGGAATTCTTGAGACATGGCTTGCCACCATTCTAAAGATTTACTGGCTTGAAGATTTGTGGTAGGAGTGGAAGGAAAGGATTGTTTAGTGTGCAGATTAAATATCTATTTTGGTTTCAAGGTTCCTGTTTTAAAATGAGTCATCATGTGATGACCAGAAAGTGAAGGAGGTGGAATAGGGGAGGTAAGAATAGAGATAGTAGTTGAATTAGAGGATTGAGTAGTGGAAGAAGGAGAAATTACTGCAGGTGCCACTGGGAAAGTTGCAGGAATTTTTGAAGTAGTGGAAGAAGGAGTGAAAGAAGAAGAATTAGGAAGCAGTAGTAATGGAGGAATTGAAGGAGGAGAAGAAGGAGAGGAGAACTCTACTGAAAGGTTGTTTCATCAAATATAACATAACAAATAATTTTGTTTGTCCTCGTTGAAACAAAGATAAGCTTTGTGTTGTGTAGAATATCCAAGAAAGATACATGGAAGAGACCTTGGAGAAAATTTATTAGAGGAATAAGGTTTGAGCCATGGAAAACAAAGACAACCAAAAACCTTAAGATGATTATAGGTAGGTTGCTTGTTGAACAAAAGTTCAAATGGAGATTTCATCGAGGTTGTGAGAGAAGGTAAGCGGTTGATGAGGTAGATGGACATGAAGAGAGCCGCAAGCCAAAAGCTGGTGAGGAGATGTGCTTATTGTAAAAGAGAGCGGGTGGTTTCGATGAGATGATGTTTGCGTTTAGCAATGCCATTTTGTTCAGGAGTATATGGGGATCTATATTGATGGAGAATACCATGTTTGGTAAGAAAATTGCAAGATGTGTGTAGTTTTATATTCAGTACCACCATCTGATCAAAGGACTTTAAACTTGGCATTAAACTATGTCTCAATCATACAAATAAAGTTTCTAAGATGTTGAGATGCTTCAGATTTATATTTCATGGGAAAAACCCAAGAATAACTGGAGAAATCATCAATAAGCAAAACATAATATCGAAAACCATCTATGGATAAAACTGAGGAAGGACCCCAAACATCGGTATGAACTAGTTCAAAAGGATTACAACTAGATTCCATATGCTTTGAAAAGGGTAATTTATGGCTTTTCGCCATTTTACAAGTCGAACAAAAAACACTATGGGATGAGATACATAGATAACTATTTTGCCAAGCAATAGCTAAAAGAATAGATGCATGTGGATGTCCCAGCCGGTGATGCCAAAGAGAAGCATTGGAGAGATTGGAAGACAAAGCTGTTTCAGGTGATGAAGCTGAAATAGGATAGAGTCCATTGTAGCTAGTGCCCTTTAAAAGAACTTGATTGGTTGAAGGATCCTTGATGATGTAGCCATGTTTGTCAAAAGAGATAACATAATTATTATCAAGAATAAGTTTATGAATGGATAAGAGATTGTGAGAAATAGAAGGAACATGTAAAAGACATTTGATTATAAGCTACGAGTGTATAGGGTAAGTAGAATCCCTTGACCTGTATTGGTTATAGGAAGAGAGGAACCATTGCCTACAATAACATCATCATTACCTCTGTATGGTTCAGAATGCTGCAGCTGATCAAAGTCAGATGTCATATGTGAGGTAGCTCCGATGTTTAAATACCAATCACTAGTGTTAGATGATTGAGATTTGGTGAGAAAGGCAGTAGAATAATTTTGAGTCTGTTGTTCATTGGAATTTTTGTTGTAACGATACCAACAATGGACAGTCGAATGCCCCTATTTATTACAGATTTGGCAAGTCTGATTTGCAGCAACTGCTCGTCCTCCTTTCTGAGATGACGAGTTTCCTCTTTTGTTAAAAAATGACTCCTCTCTGAGTATAGGAATTTCCTCATTTATAAATGTGTCTACCTCTATTTGAGACAAGAGCAAGGGATGGATCATCAACCGAGCTATCTTTAATTTGCTCATTACTTATATTACTTTCCTCACTGATTAAGACAGAACACAGATCTTCCAGAGAGATTGGCTGAAGTGTGGTACGAATTGTAGTTTTGAAAGCATGATATTGTGGAGGTAATCCATTAAGAATATATAAAATAATATCCTCTGTATCAATGTGTGATCTAGCAGCTATAATATTATCTACTAAGACCTTAACAGAGGACAAATATTGTGTCATTGATTGAGTTTTCATAGAGATATTATGAAGTTAATTCTTCAATTGAATGACTCATGATCTGTTTGTAGGTTGAAGATGCCTTTCAAGAGTAGTCCAAAAATCAAAACATGTATGTAAATTGAGAATACAAGGTAAAATAGATGCAGAAATTGTAGAATATATAGCAGCAGCAAGATTTTGATCAATTAATTTCCATGAGTTGTACTCCGGCTTATGAGAGAACTCTTCAGTTTGAAGCATCATCTATTTTGATGGACAAGAAATGGTTCCATCAAGATAACCCTCAAAGCCATTTGCTGTAAACATCCTCAAAATTTGCAATCTCCATATAGGATAATTTTCTATTGTTAGTTGGACACTAACGATATTCTTCAGATTTGAAATTAAAAACTTCAAAGCAAGAGGGATAATAAGATCTCCTGTCTTAAATTGAAATGAAGGTTGAATTGTTTCAGCAACAGAGTTTTGAGAATCACCCATACCTGTAGCGGTAAAGCTCACTGCTCTGATACCATGAGAAGAATTTGTTTGTGATCAGCTGAACATACAAAGGAGAACATCGAAAGAATAATCAAGATCAAAATAGGAAGACTAAGTGAATACATTTGATAATATCTATATATCCGCTAATTACAACAAGGTATATAAAGCGAAATGCTAGGTTTGAAATGAACGCGGAGATTGATCCAATGATGGAGGATCAATGGTGGAGCAAAGCAGCACATGTGAGAGGAGATAAGGTCTTCTGCTTATCATGACAAACTTATATAAGAACTTATCTTATCACTAACACATCTCCTCATATGAGATGACCCCTAGATCAAGTGCCTGAGACCTCTATTTTGTCCAACATAAGCTGCACCTCCTTCTCATTTTGCAGTTTACGACCACGATTCAATCTTACCAATCTCATGCCTACAATAGTTTAAACATTCCAAATACCCATATAGTGTTATCTCTTTCACTTTCTCCAGATCAATAGCTCGCCACGCTATCCCTTGCACATAGGGTCGAATTTGTTCTCCTCTCTCTTGCATCTTTGATTTTAGACACCCGTTATAGTTTGGAATTACTAGCTATAGACCTTTACCAAAATCACCAACAAATCTACCTATGGACATCGATCGTCTTTTATATCCATTCCCTTTCAAGAGTTGCCAAAGCATCGTCACCATAGAATCGATTTATACTCCATCGAAGAATTACAACCTAGGCCTTTATATTTTCATTCTTACCTAACCTATAATTGGTCTTCTGCCTAGTCTATCTTTTTAAGATAAAAAGAAAATTTGATTTAAGGGTTATTGCTATTAAGTTGCAAATTAGTCATGTGGACATGCATGTTTATCATTGTTGCTAAGTGTAAAAGTAAAGAAGTGTGTAAAAAAATTGTGAATTTATGCTTGTGTTTCTTTTTGCACATTTCAAGACCTTGCTAATGTCTAATAGAGCATAGTGGGTGCAAAGAGATGGTTGTGGTGTCATAAGAGATCTCTCACTATGCTTAATAGGACGTACTAAGTAAGCCAAAACTATTATTTGTGACACCCCTATGCCAAAATGCTGCCGAAATTTGGACTAAATTTTTGTACTAAAAAAAAGAGGAAAGCCAAAAATAACTTCAAAGCACTAAATAAAAAAAATCTAAAACTAAACTTGAGCTAAAATAATTAAGTAAACATACAAAATAATGTGAATATGAGTATTAAACAAACAGATAAAATAAGAGTCTTACAAAAAAAAAAAATTAACCAAGTTCAAAGCTCGCCTAAATTTTGAGTCAGGATCTTACTTCTCTTTAAGGTGCTTCAAACTCAGGCATTTGAAATGAAGCTCCCTAACACCCCAATTTATAAGAAGAGAATGAGCATCATTTGATGCCCACTCATAAGTGTAAAAATGACTTTTATTTAAATAATCAAATCTTATTACAACTGGTTGTAAGCATTAAGTTGAGTAATTGATGATGATTGAAATTGAAAATTCACTCTTAAGCAAGAGAAATATAAACAAGATATCGTAAACTTTGAAAGTATTATAATTATAATGAATGGTTCAAGGTGATTTGGACATAATTTGTAGTGGGATCAAATGCCTTTCAAAACACATAAATGGTTATGCAACATATTGAATGGATAGAAATAATACAAAGAAAGCTTCAAAATAAAACTCATATTACATTTGAAGGTTATTTAGGGAGCACAAATGAAGACCTTTGATGAACACAAATAATATGTCAATCAATATAAGAGATTTCTCAATAAATGAAAGTCTCATGCTTAACTCCAATTGGATGAGTTGAGAAGAGTTGAAGAAATTTGGGTAAAATTTATGAAGAATTTGATAGGTTGTTAATAAATTTGAACATAGATTTTGTAACATTTTACTTCGAGTAATCTAAGAAGAAATTCAGTTGAACAAAATAATTAAATTACATGAAACTTGTAATAACTCTGTAATCTAGCTTTGAAATACAAATGCAATTCAAGCATGACTTAAGCAACTAGGCTTATGTTTAATAAGCTAAGTTGAAAGAGGCATAATAGCTTGTCTATGGGTGAGAATGAAAGTTGAATATGATGATTAGCAAATATGTAAAATCCTATCAATGTGCACGAGCTAAATAGCCATTTTATTTTTATTTAGTTTGTTATCAAATTAAATATAACCGAAGTTGTAATATTTTGAATCAAAAATATAAAGTTGAAATCTATGCCACCGTGATCAATTTTTCACAAGGCATGTAAGGCAACACTCGCATGAATGAAGGAGCTTCCTTCAATCCAAAAATTAGAAAATTCTTATTCTAATTATGATTTTAAAATCAATGATTTCATTTATTAGATGAAATTATAATTATTAAATACCGCATGTTGCCAATACACTAGAATGATTAAACTTAATGTCCGAGGATACGTGGTTGCTTTCTCGGTTTTATTTTATGACCGGGTCTGAGTTGACAAAATCTAAAAATCTAATTATTCTAAGAATTTCAACTTATTAAAATATATGAGAAGCTAATTCTATCATATGATAGTAGATATGATCCTCTATTACTAAACTAATAGAGGCGAGAGGATCTAAAATAATAAATTAAATGATCAAATAATACATCCATCCCAATGATGGCTGTGTTGAATAGAGATTTCAACTAGAGGGAATACTACCATCAACATATGTTTAAAATTTCAAATCAAGTTAATATAAATTAAGTATCAATTAAAATGTAAAATCTAATATATCATTAAGCTATTAATGGTTAAATGAAACTCAATTCTTAAATATTTAAAGCAAACTCTATTCAATCCACCTTCTACAACTATTTGTTAAAGGTGATAAATTATGAAAACTATAGCTCACAAAGGAGCCAATGTCAAATCAAATCTATTCCTATATGCACTCTCAATTAATCTCCTTCCAGTAGGGACGTGACTTTTGTCCACTACTACATGGTTTGCTCAGTAGGCTCTACATATGATGCAATTATGACTAAAGTCCATTAATCAAGTGATTGCCGCTAAATGACACCATTATATTACGATCACGATTGTAGCCCGCATGCTCCCCAATGGCTCTGTGACTTGAGATGTGAATCATAGCCGATAAAAAAAAGCCATCTTTCGCCAAGGTGTACTTAAACTTGTCTCCTGACAAAGATCACCAGGTCTACAAGGATTATTTGACACGCAACCCATGGCTTGACAGGGATCCTTAGTTAGACTACCTCTCGACTAAGTAGACAAGGACCACGGGATGACAGAACCATAGGATTTAGATCAGGCACATCATGGTTCCTCTAACCATCATCTTGATTATCTCCAATGATGAGCATGTATTGAACATTGAAAATAATGGGTGAATGAGAATAAGCGCATGTTCTTTCACTTATTTCTTCATTATGATATATTTCAAGAGCTATAAGGAATTCAAGCCTTCATAACTGAAGTATTTTGATCCCCACTTGTTGTTGCTTCATGATTTTGTTTCCATATCTTTTGTGACTCCTTTTCTTATAAGGCAACTCATGAGTGAAGTAAAGCTACCCAAAAGTTTCTATTTGAAATTATGTTGAGCAAACACAATTTTTTTTGCATATTTAGACACATTCACAATGATGCTTTTATTATAACTTCTTTGAGTATGAAAAAAATGTGTCATATCTTACATCAATGTTTTGATTCAAATACAATATGTTTGATAGGTGATATTTATCTTTAAAATATTCAAAATATCTAAAAGTTATTATTAGTATTTTAAAGATAATGTGATTTATTTTTTTTAAAAAAATAAAAATACTTAAAAATACATTAAATAAATATATTTTTAAAAAACATAAAAAAAATAAAAAAAGGTAAAACAAAATTGATCCCAAATATGCTCTTGAACAATCATAAAGATTGTGCTCTAATTATAAGTCCTACAATAGTTGGAGAAAGTTGAGAGGATGTATAATGTCTAGATCAATTGGAGTTAGAATAGTAAGAATTATTTTGCACTCATAAATATAACCTTCTTGAGAATTTCAAGAAAAAAAAACTCATCTAACATTATAGATTTTACGGCTTATAATTTGATGTTTCGTCTAGGATTTTTTGGATAAATATATTATGGTCCCCTTATAAAGAATTATTGATATGAGCCTTAAGCAATATTAATTACAATCCCAAGATTAATTTGTTATGCACTATAGGGTTTTTTCAGATGAAGAGAATTTTATCCATCTTCATATCCTCTTGTTCCCATATGTTTTTCACCCATTTAAGAATTTTTAGATAATATAAATCTTTATTAGTTATTGTGCCCTCTTAAAGTCCATGTATAGATGATATTCCTATAAAAGCTTCTTATGAAATTCCTTTTTAAGGTAAAATTTTCAATTTAACCGAATTTGATATAATAAAATTTGTGGTTGGATCCAATATGCCGTGTGACTTTTAATTAATTACGACTATTTGAAGATATCTTAGTATAATAGTTGAGAGTTTAGACTTTTAACTTAACCTCATTTGATAGAAATGACGCATATTGATTCTCAGATTTTAAATATTGAAATCTTGTGAGAAATATATTTTTTAAACAACTTTTTTTGCAATATCTCATCATTATTTTTTTATATAATAACAGCTATCACAAAAAAACTTTTAAAATATTCGAGTTTGCATAAATTTACTCAAATGCCCTAAAAAAATTGGGCTGTGCAAAGCCCGTCTCAATATATAAATCGACTATAAAATATTCAAATTTAGGGATGCGAATTTAGGTTGAAGATCAAAAATAAATTTAAAAATTTATTGATTTTTTTTAAATTAATGAGCCTATTAAGTAATTACTCTTTTTTCCAGGACTTATTTGAATTGAAGTTATTGAGCTGGCTCCGAATAAAATCGTGTTATCTCAAATCATATAAAAAAATATTTTCAAAATCCGAAGTATATAAATTAAGAATGTCTTAAAACATTAAATCTTTTTATTATGATTTTAGAGATTTAAATATTAATTATGTAAATATTAAAATTTAAAAATTAGATTTATAAATATATAAAAGTATGTGATATATATGTAAATCTTTTTTAAATATAAAAAATAGTTGAAAGGGGCCATACTATCTACAGTTGTTGTACCGCTAATTAAGAAATCATTCGTCTAAGCAGACTCATAGAAGACGAACATACGCCAAAAAAAAATAACTTATTAGAATCACATCTTAAATATTTTTTCATAAATTTTATTTATTTTTCTTTAGTCATTAAAATAATTATATACACTAAATAAATTTTACATCCTTTGTTTCACCTCTTTCTTTCTCCATACAATACATGATATAACATTATATTTAAACATGTAGTTTACAATATAAGTAACTTGAATGACATCATAAGTCAATTTAATTTTACTTAAAATCTCTTTATAAAATGAATTATTTAATACAAAATCTTTTCAATACGTTTTACTCAAAAAATAGCCTTCTCCTTTTTTTTCTCCTTGACTTAATTACAATAAGCTTTTAATATCATAGAGTATAAGCAAAAAGTAAATAATTATAAGAAGTAAAAAATTATAGAAAGTCCTTCAGGGTGAAATTATTATGTGAGTAATCCTAGTTATTCGGATTGTTGTGCATTGGCTATAGGGCTGTAAATGAATCGAGTATATCCTGTTCAAGTTCAAACTCATTTAACATTATCGACCTCGAGCTCGAGCCGAGCTCGATTCGAGTTTTTAGAATGGTGTTCAAGTTTGAGCTTATTTAAACAAATCTAGTTTGAGCTCTACTCGAGTTTGTTTGTGTGCTCAGTTCAAATTTGACTTATCGAGAGAAGCTGATTTAATGACATAGCAAATTTTAATCATTCCTTAATCGAGCTTGTTGATACATATATACAACCTATATCAATTAAAATTTATTAAGCCTAAAAATAAAATTTTAAATGATAGTGTTTACTCACAAGCCTTAATTGAGCCATAATCGAGCTCCTTAATAAGTTTGTTCACGAGCTTTAAATAATACTATTCATAGACATAAATGAATTGAACAACAATTTGTTCAAGCTTGTTCATTTAGCAATTGAGTAGTTACATAAATGTTCAAGCTCATTTGATTAGTTAATCGAACGAACTTAAACGAGCTTGGTTCATTTACAGTGCTAATCAGCTGTGTATTATTGTGTATATCTCTCATGTACGTGAGTAATATACAATGCAGTAACCCAGTCCAGATACTATATACATATTAATTTCTCTAATGCAAAGAGAGAAAATTGTGAACTATTGTATAGTGATTTGACCACCTAATTAGCTTTAAGTCCACTCTCTTAGTTCTCCTATTACAATTTTAATATCTTCTTTGCTGACACAAGGAAAGTAAATCTCTCTTTCTTCATGGGTAATATATAAATTCAACCACTTTCTATTTAAAACAAGAAACATGCTACTATTAATATAACCCCGGAAACGTAAATTAACCTTTTGCAAAAGCACATATTTTAATCTTTTAATAACACAAGATGAATGATTATATATAATATCTCCGAAATCTCTTATAACATTATTTGAAACTTTTGTATTATGAGAAAACAAAACCATTTCTTTTTAACAATATTATTCAGTATATTTTATGAACTTCATTAAATTATTATTGTTTCATTAGGAATTTGTATGCCAATAAGATTACTCCTAGAAAATATTTTTCTTCATCTAGTTATGCTGAAAGTTATCAAATCTCATATAAATTTCTAATTCTATCAAATATGGTGGTGAAAAAAAATCAATTTTCAATAGCTCTCTCAAAAAATTTATCTCTTTGAGCTTTAAATTGATGTTTAGTAAGCATAACAAATAATGAAAATATAATTAAAAATAAAATTAAGAGTGTTTCTTAATAGTGTTCAGCTAAAATAATTTTACATGCTCCGTAATTATAGACTTTTTTTAGATATTTGGGCAAATTTAATCTAAAATTTGGGCACACAATGCATAAGATTTGAACCCAAAATCTCTTGATTGAAAACCTAAGCTCTCATCCATTAAGCTAAAACCGCTTGCATCTATAAATATGGACATACTAATTTATCATGTGTGCTCTAATCTTACTCCATATTAAATGAAAAGTTATTGATCATACACAAGATAACTGCTCTCATAATAATTTTTTTCTTATTTAAAATGCCACAAGCGAGGAGAGCTTCATCATATAGAAAATTTTGATGCATCAATAAGCCATCTAATGAATATATCTAAATTCTTCATCAGACTATAAGGACATAAGTTATTCAAGATTTAAAACCAACCTAATGGCTTTATGCATGGTGGCAAATCATAATAAACTAGCCGTTATAATCTAAATAATCATGAAATTTATATATATTTCAACAAAATATTATGTGATTTTATAACAAACATTGAGTCTTGAGGTCAATGGAAGATAATGTAACAACTTGTTAGATACATTTGACAATCCATGCTAATCATAAATTAGACACTCTTTAATGTCAACATCTTAGTTATAATATAGAACACAATCATTCTTATAGGCACATATTTACTTATATTAAATTACACCGATTTCAATCTTTTTAATGTTTCATAAATGGTTTGAAGTAAATTATTTTCTTTAAGTAGTAGTAGTAGTAGTAGTAGCAATGACTTTATTATAAGAAAATATGGATACTTGCATAAATTTAATACATTAAACAAAACTTTCACCTTGTAGGTAAATTTGAACATCAACAAGAGAACATAAAATTTTGAAGCACATACATTTATTTGCTCCACAATGATAGAATAATCAAAATTAATGTGGTTATCTTTACCAAGAAGACCGACTAAATTCATCAAAATATTTATATAAGGGTTGAGATAATCTTTTTAATTATTAATGCTCAAGGCATCACTAAATCATCTTATTATTCATCAATCTTTAATAAATCCATTCTTATATAACTAATAAGTGAAACCATCATGATAATGATATTTCTTATTATTGTATTTAGTGCATGGATCTTATGTCTTTCCTATCTATGTATTTTGTTTAAGTAAACACAAATTTTAAAATTTTCTCACAACTACAAATAAACTCCTCAATGATGATTAAGGTATGATGGCTCTTCGATATATGACATTAAGGTATGACATTAAGGTATGAGATTAAGGTATGATGTAAACACAAATCAGTGATCAGGTATGACATTAAGGTATGATGTACTATCTTGAAAGATAGAAGCATTGCCCTATAATGGACCTAATCACCCAAGAAAGACTCGGCATGATGGCTTCAATATACTGAGATTTTTCCCCTACTTTACATGAAAAAGTAAAGTAGAGTTTATATTAAGCTGGGTTTATTAAGTTCCATATGGAGGCAAGCCTCCATAGTTAATTATATTTTAAAGAATGTAGGAATACTCTAGATTAAAGTAGATATTAAAGTCTCTAAAGATTTCAATGCTAGACTATCAAAATATTGGTTATGTTAGAAAATTAATTGGGAAAGCACAAGGAGAAGACCTATTTTGGAGTCCAAATGAAAAGAGTAAGAAATACTCATGGTACTAGGAAGCCGAGTGAGCATTCTAGTCTATCCTATAATTGAGTCTTATGTATTAGATTACTAGGGCTTATAATCCAACAACACAAGATTGTGAAAATTCCTAAGAGGTGAGGATTTATGCTTGTAGCCCACAGGAAAAAGTAACCTAGTATCCTAAATCTAGGGAGCTTTAGAATAAGATTTATCTCCACAAGAGAGGATAAACCACCCGACTGCTGGACTTACAACCTCCTTGAGTGGCAGCTAGCTAACTCCTCCTACAGTTTAAAATTATATAGTTCGGTCTTATGAATTGCAAGATAGTTAAGGTAGTTGTTAATTTGAAAAAAATGGTCTAAAGTCCTAAATCTACTCTCTAAGAGACTAGAGCATGAGTGGTATGAGTAATGACTTACTAATGAAAAATCTTTTAAATTTTATATAATTATGACTCATCATTTTGACAAAAGGGCTTGGGATTTCTTATGCCTAAATGCATGATGAAATATATGGGGCTAAATTAGTGAGAAAAGGGTGTTCTCCACCATAAGGGATATCATTATAGGTCAAGCATTCCCCTACCATGCAAGAATGGAGATCCCACATATTCAAGGAAGAAGGAATATGCAAGCATGATGTGATACATACAACATTCAACTAAGGGGTTGCTAAATCATTTAATTATCTTATTTAAAACTTAGGCTTTATGATGAGGTTATGAGTTGTTAAGAATTTTAGTTATGAGTGATTAGTTGGGTAGAAAATTTATTTTATTCTAAGAGCCTACCGCATCTAGGCCACATATTAAAACATCAAATATTAATAAATAATGAAAAGCATTCTGTTCTAATGCACAATCTAAATACAACATCAATCAAACATGTATAAATTACATAAAAGAATAAAAGGTTTGTGCGGTCGGGTTTCGCCATACACCCCAAAAAAGAAAAGATGGGTAGTCGAGCTCTACCCTTATACAATCCAGATTACAAAAGAATATATGCTATGGAGGTTTTCTTTTCTTCATTTCTTCATATCGTCCTTCTCTTATTTTTGATTTGCTCCAAAGGCATCACAAGGCACCCCAGGGACTATGCCTTCTAGCCACTGCTCATCCTAATCCCCCACAATACTAATCCTAATTCCTATTACAAAATTATATTATATAGGAAAAAGTAAATGTAATTATACCTGCAAAATAGAGGTTAGCTAAACATACATACATCCCAAGCAGTTATATTTATAATTTGGACTTAGCACATGTCTTAACTTGAATCAAGAAAATCATATATATTTTATTATTAATTTTAACAATGACCCCTTTAAGCACAACCCCCTGTAGAAAATAATGTTAGACTATCAATAGCCTAATATCAAGTCTACGAAGCATACACCCTAACTTTCAGTCTAAAATATTATATCATAAAATAAAAATAACATTAATCATACAATCACATTAACCTAATTCTAGGGTTGGTGACCTAGTATTCTAGTGTGTGAAAAGCTTGTGATAAGACTTTACTAGGTTTCTTTAGTTTAAGTTCGAGTTTGAATTTGTTTAAATTTTATCTTTGGGTTATTTCAATTCAAATGATTTAGTGATTTATTTTCTATTTTTATTTCACTTTTATTTGGTTAAAGTGATGTTTAGGTTTTCAAGAATGCATAATAGAATGAATTCCATTTGTGGATGGAACTCACCCTATTCTACATCCTAATTCCTAAAGAGTTTAACTAAGGTCTTTAAGTATCTTAATTAGCCCATTTGAATTTATGTGATTGATTTGGTTTGATTAATGTTTGTTTGATTTGATTTATTTTAAAATTTGAGTTTGTTTCATCTTCATATATTTTGGTTGATTAATGTTGGATTAGATATTTTGATTTAATTAAATTTTGATAATTCAATATCCTTTAATTTAATAACTAATTTCTTTTCCAATTATATTTTAATTTAAGATTTTAATTTCATATAATTGATGCCATTTCGATGTTGTTTAAATTCATTGATTTTTATTATTTCATTTAAGTTTGATTTAGATTAGTGAATGCATTCCAATTGACTTGTGATTTGATTAAACTTCAATAGGATATTTTATTTCAATTTTAATTAAGGGTTTAGCTTATTTTTGATATTGATTGTAATTTGGATATGGCTTGATGACTTTAGAGTTTAGTTTTAATTGTTTATTTAATTTCATTATGGTTCATTCATATATAGTTTGATTGGAATAAATGAGTTGAAAGATTGCTTTGATTTTAATTGAGTTTGATTATTTATGATTAGGATTTTATTTTAATCTCATTAATATATCATGTTTATTAGAGTTTGGTTTGTATTTGATTAGGTGTTTGATTTAATTATTAGATTGATACATGCAATAGTTGATTAACTCTTCTTATTTCGGTAGGTTGAATTAGATTTAATTTGATTAGGTATTAAATTGATGAGAGTCTATCTTAATTTAATTTAGTTTGATTTGATTTAGGTTATTTGTTTGTTGGGTTTGCTTAGGTTCAATGTGATTATATAATTAGTTTAATAAAGAAGTACGATTAAACTAATTATTAAATTAAATACTTATTTGTTTAATTTTTAATTTGGTTTCATATTTTTTTAGATTAATGATGTAATTAATGATTTAATGATCTAGGCTTAATTTAGGATTTGATTGACATTTAATTACATTTTAATCGTTCAAATTTATGATTAAGATTAGGTTTAATATGATTAATTTGATTAACTTAATTTATTTAAGAGGTGTGATCAAATTAATTACTAGAATAATTAAGAGTTTGATTTGAGTTGGATTTAAGAATTAGTTTTAATGTGATTTATTTAAATCAGTTTGGTTCATTAAGATGATGGATTAGTTCATTAAGTTTGCATTAATTAGATGTTTAAATAATTATAGATGATTAGGATAGTTTAATTTTAAAATTAGTAGATTAATTAAAGATTTATTTAAAAAATTAATGATTTAATTGCCCATATTTGAGTGATTTGATTTAATAGATTTAATTAAGTGTTTTACTTGAATTTGATTTGATTAAAGTTATTATTGTTATTGTTATTTGATTTGATTAGTGAATTAATTGTTTATTTTTTATTTCAATTAAGTTTGATTATTTATGATTAGAGTTTTATTTGATTTGATTCATTTATTATGTTTATTTAATTTCATTTAATACTTTAATTATGAATTTATCTTTATTTTAGTTAGGTTCATGCATTTAATGGTTATTAGTTATCTTGTTCTTAATGGATTGAATTAGATGTGATTTAGTTATAATATTATTTTACCTTAACTTTATTTGATTTAAGTTCATTAATATTAAGTGATTAGGTAGGATGAATTGGATTTATAATTAATTTGATTTATAGTTTAGTGATTAATCAATGTTCAATTTACTTTAATCTATTAAGTGATTTTATATGATTAAGATTTGATGTTTGATATAGGTTTAATTAGATTAATTTGATATTAAAGTTTCATTATTTGTTTAATTACAGTTTAGTTTGAAATTTAATCATTTAATTGAGGTTCATTAATTTAATTTTTAAGTTTATGTTTAATTTAATTTTATTTGTAGATTATATGATATATTTCTAATTTGAGGTTTGATTAATAATTGCTTAAGTGTTATTTTATTCCTGATTTTGATTTAATGTTTAGATTATTATGAATTTAGTTTTAATTAAGCCTTTAATTTGTTGAATTTTAATCCTAATATTTATTTTCGTTTTATTAAGCTTCAAGATCATATTATTTTTCCAAGGACCTTAGATGTTAACTTAAGTGATTTAAGCTATTTTGAAGATTTTTAGGATTTTCTGAATTTTTTTATTTGATTTATTTTATTAAAATAGATAATCTGAAATTAAAAATTTAATATCTCTTAATCCAGAATTTTTTTAACATGAAATTTTTACAATAAGTATATTTTAAATTCGGTTTCATCCCGTAAAATTTCAGATCAATTTGTGTGTATTTTTGGTTTAGTTAATAAAATTTTATTTTCACTAAAACTTAATTTAAGCTCAAAATAGCCAATAGAAATTGGGGAATTTGGTCTCATTGGATTTCACTTGGAAAGATGAAGCCAACGAGCCCTTATTTGTAATTTTTTTATTAAGTATTTTATTTTATATGAATTTTTGAAGTTTCAAGTAATTTACTTAATTTTTGAAATAAAAAAATCACCAATTTTCTCACTTAACCGAGAACGACGTGACTGATTGGATTACGCACCATGGCAAATGATTGGCGGAGCTGGTGTCAATGAATGAGTAGGAAATTGCACGGAACTACGCGATCTAGGGGCCGAAATCAAATGATCTGGGCTCTAATCTCAGCCGTTCGTCTCCCGTGAATGGGAGATCGGATGTCTGGCGAGCCGTTGTCCTCCCAGGCGATGAAAGTGATGGGATTAATAGTGATTTCTACGATTTTTTTGCAAAAATAACAAAAATTGATGGCATTTGGCAAAATGGGGTCTGATTAGGCTCGATTTCTTGTCGATTCTCGCCAGAAAACTTTAATTTCGCATGAGGATCATTAAAAAAATGAAGAATGCAAGAGATATCTATGAAAAATTTCTAAAATCGTGCAAGAATCATCACAAATAAAAGATCTTTTGGTCGGCTATGGGAATTACCACGCCGGGGAGGATTTTCGGCGGCTGAGACGACCTGAATATACTCCTAGATGTGAGATGAAGCTTTGGAATTAATTTGGACTCTTGCCTTGCTTTGAAATGTCGTAATCACAAACCACCGCCGCACTTCTCCGAATCCGCTCGAATTTGATGATTTTCCATCTAATGAGTGGGGAATTGATTATTATTTGCGGGAGTTCCTTGAAGCTCTAATGCCAAAATCTCATGGCGTGATGCATCTATCCTCCTCCATTAATGGTGGCCGAAAATCACCATTAATGGTGATGGGAGATGGGGAGGTGATGGCTCATTAGGGACTTTGAATTCTAGCTCCAAAGTCTTCCTTTGTAGCTGTGTGGTCAGTCTCCATTGAATGCAAGTGATGGGGATGAGGGATTTTGCAAGAATGTGTGTTTTCCCTCTCTTTCTCTCTCTTCCTCTCTCTCTCTCTCTCCCTCTTTCTCTCTCTCTCTCTTGGTTTCACCTAGCCATAGAAATTTTATTTTAATTTTTCACATAATGCTTTAAGTGTTTTATTCAATTTGGGGTTAATTTGGGATTGGGTTAACTCATGTTGACTCAAATGAGTTTGGTTAGTTTGACTCATTTAGCTTTGGATTTGCTTTAATTATATTTAATTGATCATATTTGATGGTTTTGAATGATTACTTTTATTTAATTTGGACTAATTTTGAATTTGACCCAAGTTTGACCAAAGTTTGATCAACTTTGACCAAATTTGGTTAAGTTGATTTATGTGATTTAAAAAATTTGATCTAAGCCAAATTGATTAAAACCAATGGGTCAAGTTTATTCCAAATCACTTGTTGAACTTGACCAAAGCCTCAATTGGCCAACTAAACCTAACCTAGCCAATTGACCATGAACCCAACTGACTAAAGGGTCATATTTAGTAAACTTATAAACCAAATTGATAAAGATACCAATCCATTTCATATGACCAACCAAATATGAACCCTGACCTAGCCCAAATAGGTCGGTCAACTTGAACCATTTGACCTATATGAACCAAATTCAAACATAAACCAAATTAAATCAAACCAAAGCCATTAAAACATTTCAAATGGTCATATGAACTTGACCCAACCCATGGTTTGACCCATTTGACCAATTGGTCAACTTGACCCAATTTGACCCATTTTGACCTAAATGGGTCAACATGAGCCAAATCATATCAAACCAACTCCAAATTCAATGAAACTTGGCCAAACCTATTTTTCATCATACCAAACATGCCCAAACTGAAATAGTGAAATGACCATTTTACCCCTAGGCCATAGGGTAACCCAAAATCAAAACTACTTAGAATTTGGTCAATTCCTTTTCATGGACACTTGGCATCATCTTAGTGGACCAAATGGTTACTAATGGACCTAGTGCAGATGACCCAATGGGTTTGAAAGTGGCCACATGGAATTCCTCCTCCACTTGATTTAGGCACATGGGAGCTTCACCATTCCACTCCTTTGGCTAAACCAATTGTAAAGATACCCTAAATGGCCTAACAAACCCACTCAAGGTGTCAGTCAAATTGATCAAAAGGAGGCTTGCTTGGGAGATCTACTCCCCTAATTCAATTCAATCCACACTCCTAATTCGATTGAAGCATAGGAACTGTGAGCAAGGCCTAGCTAGTCTTCCCAAGCTTTAGAGAGTTTGAACCGATCTCTTCTCGTTTCATAGATTGAAAAAGGGAGCTCCACCAAAACCAAACTTACTCACACTCCAAATTAACCCACCCTTTGCAAGCACCGATCTCCTCCCCAAGTCTTTATCCAAGCTCTTGAGCCAAGGGAGAATCAAAATTGAGCTCAAGTGCAAGTGGAGTTGGCCCATAGGAGGATCTACCCAATCTCCAAACTTCAAGAAAGCTTCGTCTCCATTAGACGAAGCTTCTCCAAGGGAATTGAGCACCGGTGATCACCTCTAGCAAGGTTAGCCATTTTTTGAGCTTAAATTTAATGTGGTTTGGAGCTTAATGAAAGGAATTTTAATCCCATAAAATTCTAGCCATTAGATGTGCTTGCCATTGTGCTTAGTTGGTGTGGGTTGAATTTCAATCCAATCCAAACTCAATCGAGCTCGGATCATGCCCTAGAAGATGTACGGTATCCATTCTCCATAGAAGAAGAAGAATCATCCATCCACACATTTTGGATGGATGGTCGTCATTAAAACACATAGCACCCATGGATTTATCCTTTAGAACCACTTTACGTCCGATCCTGATCGAGAAAGAAAGCGCCAGTGACCGGCTGCTACGATGTGAAAAGTTATAAATCTAATATTGCCGCACCACATGGAAAGCGCATGTTGTGTCAGCAACCCACGTGGCGCCAACGGGATTAAATATTTAATTAAGCTATTAAATGTTCTTATTAATTATAGAAACTTCCTAAATTCATATCTAAGCCTAGAAAAATTAGAAAAATATGAAATAAAGTGCATTGGATAGATAATTGAATGCAAAATATTTTAAAAATGATTTCAATGAATTTTGAATAGTATTTTCTCAGAATTTAGATTTTATTGGGAATATTATTTTGCTAATTACCCTCTAATTACTCCACTGATTAACCCCAAACTTCTTGTGCTTAATTAGTGGGATGACTCCTACCTCCCCTAATTTTTCATGGGATTTATAGGTGGCTTAATTAGGAGAATTGCTAGTTCATTTCTTAATCACCCTTTAATATACTATTAATTAAGGGCATAATTAGTGGTTTAACCCTCTGATTGAGTCAATTAAGCTTTGATTAAGTGAATATGAGGTTTACGGAATAATTTTGGGATGCTTTCCTTAAGATATTCCCTAAACCCTTTTTTATTTTTTAATCCAACCTTAATTAAGGGTTAATTCACTAATTATAGCCTTAATTAATTTCAAAAAATTCTAAAACTTTCCAGAACTCAATTAATCTATATTGGGTAGATGCTTAGGTGTTCGAGAGCCTAAGTACATTAAGGAAATTAAAACTAAACTCTTATGTGTGAGAGGTGTTATGAAATTACTTAAAGTTAAACCTCTTAGTTTAATTAATCATTAATCATGAGCCAAATGCATTAGACACTTTTCTTCCTAGGTGCATTGATTTAAAGTCCTTGTGTGGTTTTATGTCATCTCATTGGCTCATAATTATTTGATTAAGTATATGCTAAGGTAAGGGGTAATTAACACATTTAATTCATACCTTAACCTAACCAAAGAATAAAATTGATCTAATCACCTAAAAATTAAACTAAAATAATAAACATATGTGGGAATGGGTTAGGAACAGTAAACTCACCTCATGTTTCTCAAATAAAATCAAGCTCAAAATAAAATCAAACCTTATCTAAAAATAACTTGATTTATTTTAAACTTTCTTATTCAATAAGATTATCTTCAGGAATTAATTAGGATGAATGTGTTTACATGATTTCATTACTTTAGTTCTTTTCAAACATTCTAAATGTGTATGTCATATGAGTTTCATGTATTCATGCTTTCCAAAAATAAAATTCAAAAATGAAATATTTTCTTTATGTCAAATTGCATGTTTCGGCTAAAGTAAAAAAGTATGAGTGGCTATTATCACTATTAAATTCAAAACTATTTTAAAAATCTATAAATCAAATATCCAAAACTGAATGTGTGCTACTTATAATTATTTATGAGTTTGCATGTGGATATAAATATGAGTGCAGTGTAGCCTTCTCTTTTCTTTTAGTATAGTTTTGAATAGAATTTGTGAAAGTGTATAGTTTATTTGAAAAGAACATAACACTTGCCTAACCCCCTTTCTATTCATTCTTATGCTATTACTTAAGAAGGATAGCTACACTTATACATATAAATTGCGTAAACAAAATAATCAACCGATACAAACTTTTTGCATCTTTCTTTTCTCTTCATTTCTTTTGTACATATGCTTGTATTGGGAAAGCGATGTTAGTCGACAACCTGGTTTTGAGGCTTTAAGTAGCCTAAGTAGGTCTTGTGCCTTACACCTGGTTAATAATGGCATGCACTTATGCCTTTCATACATACATGTGTGCATGAGAAAAATGGATAAGAAAACTTCATTTCTACTTAATGAAAATCATGCATCATAAAGCATTCTAATTTTCTTAAGTAACTCACTTAGCATTCATCAAAAAGTATACTAAATATTTTCATTTACATGTATAGGTATGCTAAGGATTCAATCATATGCATGTTATACTTGTTGGGAAAGAAAATGAAGTGATGTGTGTTTTGTGATCTTAATTCACTTTATTTAATCTAAAAATGCCTTTTTTTGAATGGGTTTGTTTAGGGAAAATATAAACTTAGGATAAATTAGAGCACATAATAAAACATTCACAAAATAAAACTAAATATGAATCTACTTTAGAAATTACTTAAGGTAGGAAAGGAAAGAGAAGTTCTCTTCTCTTTTCCCTCTCTTTACAACACTTAGTAATTAATTGTAGGTTCATTCAGACCTAAACAAAACATCAAACAAAATCAAGCCAAATCAACTAAACAATTAAAAAAAAACCACCCTCTAAGTTGGACATCTTCATACTTACGAAATCCAAATCTTAAAATCATAGCTAAGCTTACTACACAAACCTTCTAAAAGCACACACATCAGACTAAGTCACCACTTCTTGCTTTAGGTTAGGGTGATGCATGGTTTGATGTTTGCTTTTATTTTATATTTTGTTTTAGTTTGAATGTTAGTGAATGTGTAGAATGAATGGTAGAGAGATTTAGTGTAATCATTATTTTTATGGGGTTGTTCTTTAGGTAATAAAAAATATAATTATTTTTGTTGTGTTGGTGCTTATATCCCCAAGCATAATCCAATAGGTCAGGTGGACATGGTCACCCATGTGTGGGGTGCTAAGTCCAATAACATGCTTGGGACTTGTATGGTTTATTTAGCTAATCTCTATTTTGTAGGTGTTAGTTAGATTCACTTTTCCTTTTCATGTATTTTTGCAATTTAGATTTTGGAATGATTATTATGGGTGATTCGGATGAGCATTGGTCATAAGATTACATCTTATGTACCATGTGAAGCTTTTTGAGCAACCACCTTCCAACCATCCAAAAGAAGAAACCAAAAGAAGGAACCAAAAAGAAGAAAGAAGAAAGAAGAAGAGAAGAAGAGAAGAAATAAAAACCCCCATAACATGAATTTCCTTACTTGATTGTAAATTAATTCATTTGTAATTCGGGTTGTATAAGGGTATAGCTCAACTATCAAATTTATTTTTTTTGGGTTTGTGCGATGGTGCCCTACCACAAATGGCCATTTAATCTTTTGTGTTAGCTTTATAAAATATTTGATGTTTTGTTTAGGTTGTGCATTAAGATGGCATATTTCCTAATTTCTTCTTTACTTGATGTATGGCCTGAATGATGAATAGGTTCTTAGGGAAAAATAAATCTTCTACTAAATTAATCAACTCAAAATTAAAATAAACAACCCATAACATCATTTAAAGCCTAGGTTAAAATCAAGATAAAAGAGTAGAAACCCTTAGCTGGATGAGTATTTATTTTATAACGTCATGCATAAAAGCATATTGTTACACTCTTGATTGGAGGGCTTCCACCTTGCTGAGAAACTTGGGCTTGACCTTTAAGAGCCATGGTGGAAACACACCTCCCTTCTCACTGATTTTTGTCAATAATCTTACTTCTCATGCATTAAGCATATGAATCCTATAAGCTTGAGTCAAATGATTGTCCAAAAATAAAATAACATGTGATATGTTTTGCATTAGATCTACATCATTTTTTATGCCCTTAAATGTTCTAGTCTCTTAGGGAGTGAGTTTAAGGATTTAGTCTCTTTCTAAATAAATAATAGGCTAGCTATCTTGCATAAAGCATATGACTTGCCTACATGAATTTAAAATTATAGGAGGAGTTAGTTGGCAGCCAACCCCAAGCGGTTGTAAGTCCATGCAGTCGGGTGGTTTGTCCTCTCTTATGGATGCAAACCAAATACCCATTTTTTATCTTAGATTTAGGTTGTTCCATTAACCCTAGCCAAATCTCCTTAGATTTAGGTTTTGAGTTTTCTTCTCCCTTCTATGGGCCGTAAGCATAAATCCTCACCTATTAGGCATTTCCATAACCTTGTATTATGGAATTATAAGCGAACTTCTAATAAAAAATTCAATTTCAAAAATGTAAAGCCTAACTATAAGATAGTTTAAGATGTTTAGGTTTTCTAGCATTGTGAGCATCTCCTACTTATCTTCCATAATAACTCTCTCTCTCTCTCTCTCTCTCTCTCTCTCTTTGATCAATCCCATTTGATCTTCCAAAATAAATTAATCGATTGATAGTCCTACCTATTGAAATCTTTGGAGACAATGATCATTTACCTTAATCAAGAGTATTCCTTTGGGATCTCATTCCTTAGGATGTAATTAATTATGGGGTTTGCCCCTATAGAGAACTTAACGAACCTAGTTTAAAATAAACTCTACTTTAATTTTTCAATGTAAAGTAGAGGAAGAATCTTTGGTATACATGCAGACCCATTATCCTTAGGAGTCCTTGTTGAGGTGATTAGGTCCATTGTAGGATGGTTACTTATACCTTTCAAGGTAGTACACCTCTCCTCAATGACATACCCGATCACCCTTAATAAGAACATCTGCAGATCTACATGGTGTCAAAAAATATATAAAAAGAAGAAGTATGTTTCTATCTTCATTTTATCTCGCATAGAAGGATGATGGAAGTATAAAACTTTACCACAGAATCCAACCATCCCAACATGCTCCTAAAGGAGAGAGAGGAAGAATTGAGATCTTCCTTGAGCCTATCACCGACGGCAAGCCTGAAATTAGCCAAAGTTGGCGGCCAAGCTCTCGGCCAAACCCGAAAAGTTGGCAAATGAGCCCTTCAAGCCCAATTGACTCTCCCTACACGTTCTATGGGAAAAGGCAAACTCAAATGTGCTCTTCCCTGAGTCTCCCATCACCGGCAAGCTAGAGTTCAACCAAGGTCGATGGTAAGATGGCAAGCTTTAGTCTTCATGGTAATCCATGGGGAGCATGACATGAAACTTCTCCTAGAGGCTCGCCATATCTCCACAAAGCTTTTTGGATCATTCTCGCCACTGAAGATCACCACTGGCAAGGTATCCCTTAAAACTGACCCCTTTGTCATTTTGGTTAAGTCCTTTGTGAAGTCAACTTGACCTCTAGATCAATCCGTTTATATGCATTGAAATTTGGTTCTTAATTGATTTTCAATCAAAAACCCCATGCCCTCATCACATAGATCACCAAAAATTGGCCCTAAACAATGAACAACCTTCATTTCTTTGATAGGATGATAAAGATATAATCATCACTATTTGTTCCTTTTAATTGAATCACTCAATTTAATCCCTTAAAAAAATTAGGATGAATTTGGGTTGTCGATCTGTGATCAAATGGCTCTGATGAATCATGCATCCGCTCTACCTTTTAACATGGGATCATAGTTGATCTCATGTGGTCCAGTGGCATTACGCAACATGTAAAAGGGTCCTCAGTCAGTGCCATGTAGAAGTTGATTGGATTATGAAGGAAAACTAATTTTCCTAATTTAAAAATGGTAAAAAATACCTAAACTTCAAAAATAATGGAAAATAAAATACTCAACCAAAATAGTGTAAATAAAGGCTTTATAGATTCATCTCAGTGAGGAGAATCCATTAACCTCAAAATTTCAAATTTTTTATTGTGTATTTTTTGGTTAATTTGAGTTTAAATAGAAATAATTAAACTCAAATTAAACTCAAACCATTAATCCAATTAATTTGAAACTTTAAGGAATTAAAATTAAGGTTAAAACCTACCTTAGATAAAGTTTCATGATTTATTGAAAACTAAATCAATAGACATATAAATTTCAACCATAAACTATTAATTTAATGAAATAAATTAATAGTAAGAAAATTATAAAATTATAAAATTATTTTAAATCATAATAATAAATCTTAATGAACCTAAATAAATCATTAAAACTTTCTATAATCTATTAAATCCTAAAATGATGAATTTGCTAATTAATTGAATTAATTAATTCAATTAATTCAAACTCAAAAAATCAATCAACCAAATTTTTAAAAATTTTACATAAACCTTCTATGGATTCATCTTCAAGGGGGAAATTTAAGAAAATTAAAATCGCTAATTAATTCCATTTAATTTAAGCTTAATTTATGTTTTATTAAAATAATAAAAAACTTTAATTAGCCTTAAATTATACATTTGATTAGGATGAAACTTTATGGAACCTAAATTGACAGGAAGCCCCACTTATCATAAAAATATTATGGTCAACTGACCTCTAAATTTGAAGGTCTTAATTTCTAATCTCTAGGTCAATATAATTGAAATAATAAATCAAAAAAATTCATTAAATCTATTTAAAACATTGTTATTAACATCAGAACACTTAAGTAAAACTTTCTAGCCCCACGAAGATAAAGATTTTGATTAATTACATACTTAGGGTTCAATGAAATCAAAGAAAATAAAAATCAAACCTTAAATTATTAACTTGATAAATTCCTAATAAATCAATTAATCAATTGAAATTAAAACTTGTTAAACTAAGCTTGAATTATAATATCAACTTAAATAAACTAAGTGGATTCATTCAAGCTAATGAACATAAACACTAATAAATATAAATATTAATGAAATAAATAAATTAAATCAACTGAAATTCACATAAATCAAGTAATTAAAATTCAAAATAATCAAAGATATCAAGTTAACTCCTCGAAATTCATAAACATTAATAAAATAAATAAGTAAGAACAAATCAAATGAACATTTAATTAAATGAAAGGAAATACCTTAAATTTTAACCAAAGATTATAAACCAAAAGATCATAAACCAAACTAAAAAAACATAAGATTAAATATGAAGCTAAGTTAAAAAAATAATATAAACTAAATAACATCAAATATAAATGAGTCAAATCAAACTTAAAATGAAAACCAAAATCAAACTAAATCTTGGCAACATGGACTTTAAAGTAAGATTTAAAGAAGCATTTTGAATCTTAACTAAAGATCATAAATCAAGCCAAAGAAATATTAATTAAAGCAAAAGAAGTGAAATATAAATGAAATCCCCAAATCTCATTAACATAAAAAAGGCTAACCTTAAGAGGAAAAGTAAAACATAAATCAAACTCAACTTAAAATGAACCATTCAAATGAATCCAAAGAGGCTAATTAAAATACTTAGAAGAAAGTTCTTAGAATGAATTCTTTTCTTTAGATGGAAATCTCATTCTATTAGGATTTAGGATGTTGAATAGAATGGATTTCACCCAAAGTGGAATTTATTTTATCCTACATTCCTTAAAACTTAAGCACAAATAAAATAAATCTAAAAAAGAAAATAAAATCATAAATTAATTAATTTATTTGAATTGAAACCACCCAATGATAAATTTAACAAATTTTTAACTTAAAGTCAAATTCAAATTAAAATAAGGCTTAGTGCAATCATATCACACAAACTCTTCCTTCACATGTTAAATTATTAAGTCATCAACCCTAAACTTATGTTCGGTTGATATGTAATGTCATGTGATGTGATATTTTTATTATTTTATGGTGCATTATTTTAGACTGGATGGATAAGATTATTTGCCTACTAGTCTAGATAGTAAGACATTCTTTTTGGCCTAACTCAGTAGGGATTGTGCTAAAAGGACTGCTATAATAAAAAAATATATATACATGATGTTTTCTATGCTTAAGTCCCTAGGCATAACCCAATAGGATAGGTGGGCTTAGCAAGCAACTATTTCTAAGTCCGTATGTTTGCAAATATAACTTCTAGTGTGTTATTTTTATTTTCTAACATCTTTTTTGCAGGGTTTATAAATTTATTTTTAATTTTAAATATAAATTAAGTTAGGATCTATGGTGTCTAGGAATATCACCACTCTGCATGGTCTCAATGGTCCCTATGAAGCTCTGAGGTTTCTAAAGAAGGTAACATCTTGGAAGAAGACCACCATAGATCAAACTTTAAATTTTAGGCCGCTATATAAAGGTAGAGCTGACCCATTTATTATTTTTTTCCTTCTAGGTGTACAGATCCAACCACATTAGTGTCTATTTTAATTAATTTGGATTGATATTTTGGTGCAATAAAAATAACCTACATTTTTAGGTTTCTTTTGTGATTGTATTTCTTTACAAAAAATGCTTAAAATGTTAAGCTCTTAAGAAAACTAAATTTTCTACCAAATCAAAACTAAATTTTTTACCAAATCAAAATATAAATAACTTGAACAAAAAAACTAAATAAACTCAAAACCTCATGTTAATTAAAGCTCTAGGCATAATTAAAAAATAACTAGAAATAATTAGCATTTGTGAAACACAATAGTGTATTTTTCATACTCCTTAAATTGGTCGTTTCACCCATTGCACATAAGGGACATCTGATTTTAGGATAACTACCTGTCTTGGGGAAGTGTGCCTTCTCTTCTAGTTTGTCCTACAACTGCTTCTAACTCCATATCATTATAAAAATTAAATACCCATGACCTTCAAAGATTTATGAGTTAGAATATAAAAGTAAAATTTATTGTATCATGCATATCATACCTAACATGATCTTATGGTTAGGAGTGAGTTAAAATTCATTCTTATAATAGCTCAACCATCTTGCATAACATGAAGACTGAACTCATGGATTTAAAATCACTTATGTTAGGCCTTCCACCGATAAGTCCGTAAGTGTCGGAATAAGTTCATTTCCTCATGTGAGAGAAAGAGATAATTCCCAAAAGTTGAAGTAAAGCCTTAAACTTATGTTAGAAGCTCAGGCTTAGGTCAAGCATCCTTCTAAGAATAAGACTTCAACCTTATGCATTTCTACAATCTTATGCTACTAGAATCTAAATCCTAAATTTCTAATAAATTATCAATTCAAATGCTATTAAATTCAATCTCAAAATTATAAAGCCCAATGATATTGTTGAAATGCCTAGTATCTGGACATTTTCTATTTAATTCTAGTTGGTCTCCAAAAAACTCTTTCCCATTTGAGAGCATTCCCTATTAAATTTCTAAATTATTATCCTTCTAAGACAAGCTTTCAAAATCCATAAATAAAAAAATTTCTTTCAATGAGAGTATTTGTAAGAAGAGATCCTTAATTCTTAAGATGTAATTAACTATAGGGCTTGACTTTATAAGGAACTCTGAACCCTGTAACAAAATAAACTCTATTCATTAACCCTTCTAGGAATAAGTCTTCAACCTAGAATTTATATAGTTTGTCTCAAGAATTTAAGTCCTTGATTTCTAACAAAATGTCAATTCAAATTTTACTAAATTCATACTAAAAATTGTAAAGCTAAATGATAGGTTAGTTGAAATGTCTACTAAGCATCATATTATTTATATGCATTTCTTACTTAATTAATTGTCTAGAAGAACTCTTTCCCATTTGAAAGTGTTCTTATTGAATTTCTAAATCATTCTTTTAAGATAAGCTTTAAAATCCAGAAATAAAAATTTATTTCTTTAGTTGAGAGTATTCTTATGAAGAGATTCTTCATTCTTAAGATGTAATTAACTATAGAGGCTTTCTCTTATATGGAACAACCCCAAATAAAATAAACCTGTCTACTTCTCCATGTAGTTCAGGGAAAAATCTCTAGTACATCATCAACCAGTCCTTATAAGTAAAATTTATTATTGGGTAATATATTTATCTTCGAGATAATAAATTTATCCCAATGACATATTACCCAAATAAGTACCCTCAAGATATGGTGTTCCAAAAAATAAAAATTCCAAGCTTTTCAAATAACACTTATTCATATGAAGAGGTTTACTTAGAAGCTTGATGATTTAGATGACCCCTAAGTCAAGCATGTACTATAAAAGAAGAAGAAATAAAGTCAATTATTGATGAGTTGAAGGAGATTAACTTAAAATTGAAGATAATCCATGTCCTACATTTGTTAGTTTCTTATTGAGTCAAGGATAACTTCATTTCCTCAAGTGAGAGAAGAGTCAATTCCCAAAATTTGAATTAGGTTGAGCCTTTGACTTATGTTAAGAGAACTTGTAGACTTAGGTTTTGAGGTACCCTTTTAGGAATAAATCTTCAACTTAGGAATTTTTATAGGCTTGTACTACTAAAATTTTAGTCCTTGATTTCTAACAAAATATAAATACAAATTTTGCGAAATACAATCTCAAAATTATAAAGCTCAATGATTGGTTAGTTGAAATGTCTACTAGGCATCATAGTATCTAAGCATCTTACTTAATCCCAATTGGTCTTAAGAACTCTTTCCCCTTTGAAAGTGTTCTCCATTGAATTTCAATTATCAACTTTTTAAGATATGCTTCAAAATCCATTGAAATAAAAATTTATTTCTTTAATTAAGAGTATTCTTAGGAAGAGATTCTTCATTCTTAATATGTAATTAACTATAAAGCTTGTTCTTATATGAAACTATGAACTCTACAATAAAATAAACTTTTATACTTCTCCATGTAGAGAAAAATCTTTAGTACATCAAAAATCCATCAACCTTAGGAGTCCTTATTAAGTAATCAAATTCATTATAGAGTAATATATTTATCCTTAACATAAAACAAATATAATGCATCTACTATCCTAACTCATCAACCATGACGCTTTGTGCCAAAAACCATCTAAGGCAACTCTCTCAATCTTATCTCACTGAACTATTCCAACTATTTCTTGAACATACTCATTTCACATTTTATCTTTAAGAGTAAAGCCACTCATCCACTGAGCATCCTCATCTTTGCAACACTTAACTTAGGCTTATGCTTCTTTTTTATTGGTGAACATTCTACACCATAAATCATTGAGCTTTCCACCATCTTATAAAATTTTCCTTTTAGTTCAAGTGGTACTTTTCTATCGCACAACAGGCCAGATGCATTCCTCCACTCCAACCATCCAACATAAATTATTTTAATATCTCCATCTATTTCACCATGATTTTGAATAATAGAGCTTAGATATTTGAATCACTCAATCTTTTTAATAATTTGTTTACCCAATGTCACAACATTACCACTTGAGCTTCTACAACTAAAATTATACTCCATATATCTAGTTTTAGATCTACTTAAATGAAAACCTTTAGACTCTAAGGTTGACCTTCATAATTCAAGTTTCTCTTGGACTCCCTCTAGTCTTATCAATCAGAAGAATGTCAACAACAAAAAGCATACACCAAGGTACATCTTCCTATAAATGCCTAGTAAGAACATCCATAATCAAAGAAAATAAAGATAAGGGTAACAACACATTAGTCTAAGAGGTTTGGTGGTGGTGCCAGAAGTCATAAAAATAAGTAAAATTAAATAGGTGGAATTATGAGAAGAGAAGGCTTGAAAACATAAACTTCACTTTAGCAAAATAAAAGTGAACATAAAATGAAAAATCATTAAATCATATGAATTAATACCACCAAAAGGTAAAATTCGAACAAACACAAAGTCAAAATTAAACTTGAACTACCAAGCAAAGTCTTGCTATACAAGTCTTTTTCACACACTAGATATTAGGTGATAAACCCTAGACTTAGGTTAGGCCATTCTATGATTCCTTTTTGTGATTTTTTTTATTCTGATGTGATGTTCTTCACATATCTTTATGGTGTTCTATTTTAGATTGCAAGTCTAGGATTGTTTGCCTGTTATGCTAGATGATATGACATTTTTCTTAGATCTAACATTGTCATCTATAGGGGGATATGCTAGAAAGGGCTGCTATCATAAATAAATCAAAATACTATTTTTCTTATATGTGTGCTTAAGTCCTTAAGCATAGCCCATAAGATAGGTGGACTTGGCATACTAATGCTATGCCCATATGTTTGTGAAATATAATGCAGCTGTTGTTTTGTATTTTCCTAACATTTTTTGTGTTGACCTCACTTTTGGAATGAAATTAACCTTCATCATCTTAGACTTAAGAACCTTCAAGACACTTGGATTTAGTGCTAAGACACTTCTAATGATTAAGGAAATACTAAACCTAAGTTTAGAGACTTGGAGAACATAACCCTAAGCCTAGGATATACCTCGTAACAAATAGGTGCCTATCCTATAAACCAAAACTCATACTTCTCTCATTCAAATTTAAGCTCATGTAAATGAAATACAACCATTTTCAAACCTATTCAATTGATCTTACTTGAGTTTGATTTTATAATCCAAGCTCCAAGCCAAGTTAACTTGGGTCTTAACCTAAGTTAACCCCCATCACAATCCCATAACTCAATTTAAGCCCATTCAAGGAAATAATCCGAATTAATTTTTCAACCTCTCCAATTATTCATTAGATCATTTCAAGCCATGCCAATACTTACAATCAAGCCAATTGAACCAAAGAAAAGTGACCAACCTTAGCCCATTTGACCTAAATGGTTCAAATGAGCCAAAACCTAACGCCCAAATCAATTGAAACCAAAGCCACCAATTAACTTTAAATTCATCATTGAACACACCCAAACCATCCATAATCCCAATGAAAGTTGGCTTAACCAAGTCACTTAACCTGACCTAAAAGAGGTGATTAAGCCAAACTCTTAAACTCCCATTGAATTAAAATCAAGCCATACAATCCCTTCATTAATAATTATTTATCATTATTGAACACTCCACTAATAATTGAGTTTAACTAAACTAATTAGACCTTTTGACCCAAGTTGATCCAATTTGGCCTAAATGGTCCAATTGAACCAAATAAAATTGTAAACAAAATTTATTGAAACCAATTCAAACCAATCTCTAATTCAATATTAAACATACAACCTTCAATTAAACCTTTCATCAACCTAATCAAATTAGCCCACTTAGCCCAATTTGACCTAAAGGGTCAACTTGAACCAAAGCACTCCATAATCCAAATTAATTCAAAGTAACTCTTCCAATCAATCACCAATGATCAACGAATCTTAAACCATACCCAAGCTCAAGCCAATTTGGCCAATTTAATCAAATTGGTCAACATGACCCCCCATTTGACCCAAATTAAACTATATGAGCCAAATTTAAATCTAACACAAATTGAATCAAACAAATTATATTCACTCTCCAAAAGACTAATTGAACTCACCCAAACCATTGATTGACCCAATTGAACCCATTTGACCTACATGGGCCAAATTGAGCTAAACCCAACCAAACTTGGCATGACTCATCCTTGGGTCACCATGGGCCTGGCCAAGTTGGCCAACACATGGTAAACCTAGTTTGGGACAAACCCATTGAACCAAGCCACCCAAATTGGACAAAATCCCCATTTGGGTGGGTTCTCCACCCCCTTACCCCATTGCAGCCACCATTGGGTCTTATTGGACAAGAGGACCATTGATCCAACCCAACCGCTATTAGGCTCAGCCTTTTGGCCATGAGAGGTTAGTTCTCCCATGGTAACCCATTGGTCCACCTAAGGGAGGTTGTACACCCCATGCTAGACCACTATACTTTCACCTCATACTTAGCCACCCAGCTTTACCACCTCACTAAATGGATGCTAAAGGTTGAACCAATCTCAACCCTTAGTTCAGTTGGGTAAGAGAGTATACTCCTCCCTATATATTCAAACTCAACATACACCATCCTCAAAGTATTATGCACTGTCCCATACCCTCTCCTGAGCTCTTCATGTGCTCACCATTGCAGACCGCCCATCCAACCCGAGAGCTCCATCCATCCAAGTTTCTAAAATCTCCACCAAACAAAAATTGACTCTTCCCACACCTTAACCTCACTTGGAGGAACTGAAATAAATCATTTCTTGAGAGATTCGATCACCAAAAGACGTCTTAAGACCAACTTTGTGAGCTTTATAGGTGTTTGGTCCATAGCACCGAGGGGAGGCAACTCGTGATCTTCTCAATGAGCTTCATCTCGCAAGATGAAAGATACCTCTCTTAATAAGCCAATCTATGGTTCATAATGTAAAAATCAACAACCAGTTACCCCTATGTGTTGGTATTTTTTTTTGAATTGTATTTTGATGTGGTTTCCATCATGATCTCTTTACATTCATTCCCCGATCATTTTAGAGTTTTTGGCTACAACGAGCTCCAATGAGCGATCGAGCGAAAGGTGAACGATGCTGTCTTTCAGGGCTCGTGGGATGATAATCATCAATTCATTCTGCATGATTAGAATGGATGGTCATTAATCATGCTAGAAATTGTGATTTAATCCATTTAAAATTATGGCATTAATCTCGATTGTCCGATCCAAAATTGGACGGCCAAGATGAAGTCGCGTCTGCCATAGCTGAGTCAACAGCCACATTAGATGATTTAAATAACCAATACCATGGTACCACGTGGAAAGCACTATCGCATCAATATCCACATGGCACCAACGATTTAAAGGGTTAATTTGGCCATAAAAATGTAATTAAATCATAATCTCAGACAATCATAACTAATTATAAACAATCCAAAAAATACAAATAAATACATTTTGGAAAGGTTAGATAGAAGAGAATTTAAGAAAAATAAATTCCTTAATTTATGTATAGTGAATAATGCTTAATTAAAGTTTGAAGCTTAGGCCAATAATCTTAATTAAGGCTTAATTACTTGGTCAATTAATTTCAAATTTGGTGGGATGATTCCATGGGATGTCCTCTACCTCCCATAATTTCTTGGAATTATTTATTATGTAATTTAAAGAAACGGAATTTCAATCCTAATTACCTTCACTAACTAATTTAATAATTATTAAAATTGATAAATAGTGAAAATTAAATAATTAATGATAATTAATCATTGTGAATAGTGGGAATAGTGAGGAGAAATAATTTGGGCCTCTTTCCTAATTACCTTTCTAAATGTATTCTCTTAGGAGGGTTAATTAATATATATGTAATAATTAAGGATTAATTAGGAAGATTAATGATATAGTAGAAATGAAACAAAATCAATGATTGATTCAGATAATTCATATATAATTCATTAATTCCTCTTTATGTGCTTAATAACATAAAGTTGTTATGGAAGTTATGGTTAACCCATTGGTGTGAGAAAATCATAAGAGTACCTAACTTAGATTCTTTCCTTCTTTAATATAGTTAACTCTTAAGCATGAACCTAAATTAGATTCCAAGAGTGCATTGTATGTTTTATTTTCTCAAGAGCATATCACTGAAGGCTCATGATCAAGTATTTAACAAGATCAAAGAAGTTTATGGAAGGGTAGTTAAATAGATATGATTAATAATATGAACCTAATTAATCCATAAAATCTATTTAATGGCCCTATTTAAATATGGTAAATCACCAACATGGGAAGGGGGTGCTAAGTATCATCTCACCTCCAGGTCTCAATTCAAATATCAAAATCAAACCTCATAAGATCTTTGGATAGTCTTAAGGAATATTTATTGGCTTGATTGTCCTTATGACTTAATGTAATTGAATATGTTATGTGGCAATGTTTAATTACATCTTTTCAATCATCATAGATGTGCATGCCATTTATGTCATATGTTCATACTTTCAAAAAACCAAAAGAGAATCAAAAGAACATGATTACATCTAAGTTGCATGCGCTGGATAAATATTATTATAAGATGTGGCTATTATCACTAATAAATCCTAAAGTATTTTCAAAACTATAAGCTGATGATGAAAAATCTAAGTTAATGTTGGTTATAAATATTCAATGAAGTTTGCATTTATGTTATAATTTCAAAATAGTAAGAATTTTGTTTTATCTTTATGTTTCATTTACATATTTGCATACATTTGAATTGGTGAGTATATAGTCTAGACATTCTGAGAACACTGGGCTTTAAGTATCCCCAAAGAAGTCTTAGATAACCTCACTTCCCTAGTTTAATAATGGCACGTACTTACTTAATTTCATTTATATGTATTCATGTACTAGAATTTGAGATAAAACCTAGCTCTTCGTGTCACTAAGTTTTGCATAAATAAAAAGGATTTGCTATTATTTAATCTTTGCATGATCTTCATCCCTAAGCTTACGATATGTTCACATGTATTTGACAAGTATATAGTCTAGACATCCCAGGAACACGAAGCTTTAAGTAGCCCCAAGGAGGTCTTAGATAACTTGACTTCCCTGGTTTAACAATGGCACGTACTTGCCTAAATCTCTAATACATGGCTTGATTGTCCTTATGACTTAATGTAATTGAATATGTTATGTGGCAATGTTTAATTACATCTTTTCAATCATCATAGATGTGCATGCCATTTATGTCATATGTTCATGCTTTCAAAAAAATAAAAGAGAATCAAAAGAACATGATTACATCTAAGTTGCATGCGTTGGATAAATATTATTATAAGGTGTGGCTATTATCACTAATAAATCCTAAAGTATTTTCAAAACTATAAGCTAATGATGAAAAATCTAAGTTAATATTGGTTATAAATATTCAACGAAGTTTGCATTTAAGTTATAATTTCAAAATAGTAAGGATTTTGTTTTATCTTTATGTTTCATTTACATATTTGCATACATTTGAATTGGTGAGTATATAGTCTAGACATTCTGAGAACACGGGCTTTAAGTATCCCCAAAGAAGTCTTAGATAACCTCACTTCCCTAGTTTAACAATGGCACATACTTACTTAATTTCATTTATATGTATTCAAGAATTTGAGATAAAACCTTGCTCTTCGTGTCACTAAGTTTTGCATAAAAAAAGGATTTGCTATTATTTAATCTTGCATGATCTTCATCCCTAAGCTTATGTATATGTTCACATGTATTTAATTTGACAAGTATATAGTAGACATCCCAGAACATGAAGCTTTTAAGTAGCCCCAAGGAGGTCTTAGATAACTTGACTTCCCTTTAACAATGGCACGCATTGCCTAAATCTCTACATGTCTATATATGCATAAATAAGGAATGAAATATTTCTTTTCTACCAAAATACATGCATTAATGATCATTCAATTGAGCAAAAATTCCAATATGAACTGTATATACTAATATGGGTATTAAATCAAATATCTTGAATAATAAAAATGAAGAAATGTGTATGCTATTAATGATGAAAAGAAGTGGTGGAATGTTATCCATATAATGGTGATTTAGTTTATTAATCCTTAGATGCCTTTCATATTTGAATAAGATCCCTTAAGACTAACCCAAATTTAGGTTTAATAAAAAAATATTTAATAAATGATTCACTAAAGAAACCAAAGTCATAATAATATATCCTTAAAAAATAACTTACGATGTGGATGAAAGGGGCCAACTTCCCCTTTCTTCTCTTCATAATAATTAGACAATCAAGTAGGCATCCAATGAAATAAAACAAAAAAAAATGTAAATTAAAATAATCAATTCATTCAAAGATTTAAAGTGGAACCTCCCCTAATATTTAACTTAAATAATTCTGAACTTTAGATAATTATACTTCTAAAGCTTAACTAAGAAATACCACACTAAACATTAGCACAGACATTAGATCACCAATTCTAGCCTTTAGGTTAGGCCAGTGTACATTGGGGTGTTATATTTTTTTATTATGTAATATTTTAGACTAGATGTTAGGATTGTTCATGCATAGATTGGATGTTAGGTCGTTAATATCATAATGATATTTTCTATAGGGGATTATGCTAAAGAGGTCACTGTAATAATAAGTAAATATAAATGTTCTTGTTTGTAGGTTGCTTATGCCCCTAAGCATAATCCAATTATGGCATGTGGGCTTGGTTACCCAAGTGCAGGGTGCTAAGTCTAAACATGTGAATTATAATTTATTGGCTTGTATTGTTTAGCTAACATTTATTTTGGTGTGTAGTTAGATTTCATTTTTCATAAATATGTAATTTTTCAATAGGATTAGATTAGTGTAATGGGGTTTAAGATGAGCAGTGACTAGAAGGCAAAGATCTGGGAGGCCTTGTGAAGCTTGGATCAAAACCAATCTAAAAGAAGGAAAAGAATGAAAGATAGATGAGAGATTAAAGACCCCCATATCATTCATTGTAATTATAATATTCATACTAGGGTTGTATAAGGGTAGAACTTATTAATTTCTTTTCTTTTCCACTTATAGATAAACACCTCTTATTCTTTAAGTTCACATGTTTTGATTGTTGTGTTTAGGCTTTAGAAATAGCATGCTTTTCATGGGTTTCTTGAAGTGTGATGATTTGATGTGATCTAGATGGATAGGTTCTTTAGGATAAAATTAAATTTTCTATTCTCACTAAAAATTCACTAAATTTTAATACAACTCATAACCTCATCTTAAAGTTTAGATCTATAATAAAGATGAATAAAAGATTTAGAATATCGAATGTTGTATGTTATCTCACCATGCATATCATATTGTGCCACTCTTGAATAGGAGGGTCTTTCTCTTACAGAGGATATGCTTGTTATGAGGCGTCTGTAGTGGAGAACACCTCTTCTAATTGATTTAACCCATGACATCATTTAATATGCATACATAATTATCCCAAGCCTTTGGTCCAAAATGAACGTGTCAAAAAAAGGTTTATAAAGTTATAAATTTTGGGCATTAGGCATGTTTTCATATCATGATCTAGTATCTTAGGGGTGACTTAGTATAGATTCCCTAATTAAATAATAGCAACCATCTTGCATCTATAAAACTTGCCTACATGGTTTTAAAGAAGGATGTGTTAGGTGGTGGCCACTAAGTGATTGTAAGCTTAAGAAAATGGTGTGTTCATTCTCTCTGGTGGGTTGATCATATCCCATCTTTTTTTTCATTAGGCTTAGGTCATTCTTCTTGCTTGTGCTAAAGCATCTTAGAGATTAGGTTCTAAGGCTACTTATTTCCTTCAAGCTATGAGCATAAGTCCCTCACTTTGGCATTTTCATGATCTTGTGTTGTTAAACTATAATCTTAGCATTCTAATAAAATTCTAACTTAAAAAAAAAAGTAAATTCTCTCTCTCAAATATATAAAGCCTCACTATATGGTAGAAGCACTCATAAGGTTTCTAGTATCATGGGTGCTTCCTACTTATTCTCCTTTGAAATTTGTAAATAAGTCTTCTTATTTGAACTCTCTCATTTGATTTTCATAAATACATAATGCTTTGATAATCTAGCTTTAAAATCTTTTGGTACTTATTGACTACTTTAATTGAGTATTCTTAGGAGATCTTCATTTTTAAGATGTAATTAACTATGAAAGCTTGCTTCTATATGGAACTCAAGAGGACATAAAATAAACCACTTTACTTTTTTCCATGTAAAGTTGGGAAATATCTTTGGTATATTAGACCCATCTTCTTAGGAGTCTTTATTAGGTGATTAGGTCCACTATAAGATGGTGTTTTCATCTCTTGAGATGATAATCATACCTTGATGAAGACACGAATACATCAATAAGTATCTATAAGTGATGTCCCTATCCAAATTAAAAACACCACACAGGCTTAGATTTATTTTCAAATTTAAAATGTAAATGTGAGCTTAGAATTAGATCTATGGGGTTTATGATTAGCTAACTTACTAGAAGATAGTGCAGTCCCCTTTGAAGGCCAATGGATGTTCTAAGAAGCGGATGATCCTTAAAAGAAGTCCCATAGATGTAGACTTATAGTTCTAGGTTGGGCTGTATAATGGAAAAGCTTGGTTGTCTATTTGCTCTTTCTTCTATAGTGTACATCAAAACTCAGCCAAATTGGCCTTTTTCTTAAATTAAATTATCTTGATTTATTTTATAGAATCAACTTGGTTTTAGGTTTCCTTTGTGCCATGTTTCTTGTGATGGATGCTTGAAAATTAATCTTAAAAAAAATTAAAATTTCCAATCTAAATCTCTTTAAAATAATAACTTATTTCTTCAATGAGTATTCTTAGTAAGAGAATCTTCTAAGATGTAAATAACTATAGAGCTTGCTTTTATAGAGAACCATGAACCTAATTTAAAATAAACCATGTTCTACTTGCCATGTAGTTCAAGGGAAAAATATATGTGAAAGACCCATTAATCTTAAGAGTCTTTTATTAAATGATTGAATCCATTATAAGATAACATGTTTATCTTCTAGATATATTCCTTAATGACACTTGATCATCCAAAAAGAAATTCCTAAACTCTATGTGGTGTCACAAATTTTTACTCAGCAATCAAAGATTACATGGACATAACACATTTGCTATTTCTTTGTGGTGCATGGGGTGGTCTTCCATCAACCATTAAACATTCTTCACCAGACTCACCTCATGGCCATTCAAGTGTTGGAGAACTAAGATAGTGTGTTTTATTGACTCTTCTTCTTCTAACGGTCCTTTTCATTTTAGCAACTACTAATTTTATAAATGGAAGAGGTAATCCTGTTAAGAGAAGTTAATGACCATCATGTTCTATAGTTCATTGAGAATCATATCATATATAGATTTGGAGTACATGAAATATATACAATAATGGCACCACTTTCAAAAGCATGAAATTAACAACTTTGTTCGACAATACAACATAGATTGGAGATGCTCCACCATATACTACTCTTAAGTGAATGGACTAGCTGAGGCCTTTAACAAAACTCTCATCCAAATCTTAAAGAAAATACTTGATGATAAAATTAGTGGCATGGCCAAATAGTTGAAGCCTCATGGGCTTATCATATCACATATAAGACATAATCTACCTATTTTCTTTAATGTATTTCTGGCCATCCTTCTTTTGGAAATTCAGCTCTATCACTAGAGTTATCATTGGAAACAAGATCACAATTGAGTAGAATGTTAAGCTATAGTTAGAAGAGATCAAAGATCTCTAGGAGTGATATCTTGAAGCTCATAAAAACTTTAATCTATACAAAGCTTGGATGGTTCAAGCTCATAATAAGTTGGTCCACCCAAGAATATTTTTTAGAGAGCTAGCTTTAGTTCTTAGGAGACCAATTATTGTCCATCAAAAAAAGGAGGCAAGTTTGAACCAGGGAGGGGCCTTTATCATATAAAGGCCTATCAAAAGGATCATCTATTGATCGATCATAAAGGCAAATGCTAATGCTTTGGTAATGGGCTTTTCTTAAAAAATATTATACATGATGGTAAGAACACATTTCATTATATGGATTTACCATTCATGTTGATGATTTTAAATTCATTGAAACTTTTGGCCAATTAATATATTGTTAAAATCTTTTTTGGATTCAAGACTCTTTGGAGTAAAAATATTAAATCATTCTAGAAAAGATTTATGTCTCTCTTTTGGATTCAATATTTTAAATCATCTTAAAAGATTTAAGTCCCTCTTTGGATTCAAGACTCAAAATCACCTTCAAAACATTCAAGTTCCTCCTTGGATTTAAAATTTTGAATCATCTTAAAAAAAAGAATTCCCCTTTAAATTCAAGATTCTTAATCACCCAAGTACAATCAAATTCATTAACCTCATGGGATCTCTTGGATCCTTTGGGATGGTTATTACACTCACATTCATTAACCTTATATTAAGATCTCTTATGTAGATCTTTTTGGATGATGAATACACATAAATTCATTTTCATCATCTTAGAATCTCTTCTATTGATTTTTTAGTGAGTTTAAAAAAAATCAAATTCATTTACCTCATCTTAAAATATCTTAGATAGATTCTTTGAGTATGTTAACAAAACCAAACTCATTTTCTCAACTTAGAATCTTTTTATAGATTCTTTGGGAAGGTTGACAAAACCAAATTCATTTTCTCATCTTAGAATCTCTTTTGTAGATTCCTTGGGTAGAAAATTTAAATTCATTAACTTCATCTTAGAATTTCTTCTATAGATCTTTGGGGTTACTAATTCAATAAAACTCAATATCTTGATCTTTCAATGATCTTTTGGTTGGTTAATACAATCAAATTCATTAGCCTCATTTTAAGATCTATTTTTTAAATCTTTTGGTAATACAATCAAATTCATTAGCCTCATCCAGGATCTCTTTTGTAGATCCGTTGGGTTGTTTAATTTAATCAAACTCATTAACCTCATCTTAAATTCTCTTTCATAGACCATTTGAGTTGGATACAATCAAATTCATTAGCCTCATCTTAGAATTTTTTTTTTTGGATCATTTGAGTTTGTTAATATAATCAAATTCATTAGCCTCATCTTAAGACCTCTTGTAGATCTTTTAGGCTAATTAATATAATCAAATTCATTAACCTCATCTTAAGATCTCTTCTATAAATCTTTGTTGAATGGTTAATATGAAATTGAATTCATTAGCCTCATCTTGAGATCTCTTCTATATATCTTATGGGCTAGTTAATATAATCAAATTTATTAGCTCATCTTATGATCTTTTTTGTAAATCTTTTGGTTAATAATAATAATCAAACTCATTAGCCTCATCTTAAGACCTTTTTCATAGATCCTTTGAGTTAGTTAGTACAATCAAATTTATTAACTCTATCTTAGGATCTCTGTTTGGGTTCGTTAATACAATTGTTGACCTCACTTTTAATAAGATTAACATCCACCACTCCTTTGACCTAAGATTAAGTTTAAGCATTAAGGTTTTCTCAACTAGAGCAAAGAAACTTCTAGTGGGTAGTGGAAACACTAAACTAAAGCCTAGAAGACTCACAAGGCTCAACCCTATAGACCACAACTTGGACTAGGTGGGACCCAATGACCTTGATTCCTAAAATTTGTATATTAAAACATCATATGTTATGCAAGATCCTAAAATCATCTAAACCATACTAGTGTTCAATTTGGCCATTTTATTAGTTGACCCAATATGACTCATTTGGGAAAGTGGTTGAACACAAAATTCCTCCAAACCATTTAAAATTGAACTTGCCTAAGCCCTTTAATAGATTATTTGAGCTTGATGGAGACTTCATTAGTATTCTGGTCCAAGTTGACCTAATTGAACTCTATAAGGCCAAAATCAAATCCAATTTAATATAATACAAATTAAGCCAACTCAAAGCTCTAAAATTATTTTAATCACATATTTAAACATACTTGAATAATTGACATCCAATTTGACTTTAAGGGTTGAATTAAACTAAACTTCAATTCAATCAAAAATCTAATCTCTATAATTAATTCCAAAATTTGATCATGTTTTAACATCCACTTGAAACTAAGTAGGTCAATTTAACCCTATTTGATCTAATTTGACCTAAAGGGCCAAATTAGACCAAAACTTGATCTAATTCAAATTAGACCAAGCCAATTATTATAATCAATCCTAAGATGATTGTCATGCTACTACCAATTTAACCCAATTGATCCAATTCAACCCATTGACCCTACTTGAACCAATTTTACCTCGAGTGAGCTCAGATCAAGCAATAAAAGGTGGACAATCTCAATCTTTAGCTGGAGGTTGGGGACAAAAATCACTCTAGTGATTAGAATGGATGGCCATGATTAATCACCATGGACAAACCATATGATTAATCGAGCCATTTAATCTTTGATTATGGCTCGAGATGAAAAATAACATCTACTACTAAGTTAATAGCCATAGGGGATAGTTTAAATAACCAATCTAGTGGCATTGCATATAAAGTGTATTCGACCATCGACTATGTAAAATTGATTAATTAATTAGAACTTCAAAATTTTTATAATTAATTATAGAAAAATCTAAAAGTCTAAATAAATACTCTCAAGAGAGTGAAGAAGTTAAGAAAAATAAAGCGTATTTTTTAAGTAATTAGTAATGAAAAGGGTATTTTAAAATTAACCCTTAATTACTTCTATAATTGACTTGAAATTTTATGGGACATTTTTATGATGCCCAAAGACTCTCATAATTAGTTAATTAATGGTTATGATTTTTAAAGTATATGCCAATAAACACCATAACCTTTTAATTATAAAAATTACAAAACATAATTAAATGAAATGTAAATCATCTATGTTCAACATTAAAGACCTCTTAGAAAACTTTTCAAAGGCTTGATCATAATTATTTTTGAAAAATCACACTTTATGGCACTTATTTAATTAAATAATTTAATTAATTGACCTAAAACAAAAAATCATAATTAATTGTCTATAACTCCAAAAATTATGAATGAACCTTTTATAGGTTCACTTAGGTGATAATTAGTGAATGAAATCAAAACCTATAATTGGTTAGTATTTTGAGTATAATTGCCTAATTATCAAAATCCCAATTAGTAAAATTAATTATGTTTTATAAGCAAATAACAAATACGACTTTATCTATTTATTTTTACTATTTTGTGCATGTTTAAAATTTTTCTCAAAATTTTTAGGCTTATAGATTATGATTAATTAATTTCTAAGATCTTTTGGCTATTAGATTAAATTATTATAAGATTTAATTAATTTATGCAAATCATTAATCCACTTTCCAAATCTAATTGATAACCAAAGGTTGTGTGGGGGAAGGTTCCATCATTTAATCTCCCCTCAATAGGTCTAATTAAGTATAATTAACATGTATTGACTAAGTAATGTTGATTAAGATTAAATGACATTATGTTCATGTGAAAAGTTTTTGTGCTTAATGGCATAAGTGGGTTACTTTATGATATTTAGTTAATACCCTCTCTTAATTTATAAATAAATGGCTAACTCACACTTATATTCATAAAATTAAAAATTAATCACATTTATGTTTGAAATTAAATCTTCTAAGTGTATGATGCATAAATGATATGATCACCATCGAACTAAGAAATAATATTCTTATTAACTAAGTTAAATTTCAAGTTAATTGGAATAAATGAAACCCCTATCATAAGTCATGTGTAATATACACTTCTTAAAGATATATAATCTGTACACTAGGGGCATAGACTCAAAGAGGTCTTTGATACTTCATCTCCTAGTTTAATAATAGCATACCTAAAAGTGGTATATAAAAATATATGTAAGTATATAAATATAAGGGGAGGGCATGATAAGGGAGTGCAGGACCAACCCCTTGTGTGAAGAAGACCCTTCTCACGAATTAGGCCATAACTTAATTTTATCATATATGTAGGCATACTTGTCCACATAAGCCTGAGTCAAATTGAGGATAAGATTAAATCACCAAGGCCACAATTGTTAAATAGACTATCTAAGATAGGATTAAGTCACCAAGACCTCTCTAGTAATAAAATTTAAGGATTAGGATTTAAGTCATCAAGACCCTTTCTTTATTTTAGCTATTTAATAATCAAGCCATTAAAGGCCCCATTAATAATAGCCATCAAAATAAGAATAAGCCTTTAAGCAGCATCCTTTCTAGAAAACAAGAATAGGGTTAAGTCATCAAGACTCCTTCTTATTAAATAGACTATCTAAGTTGATTTAAGTCACTAAGACCCTTTCTAATAGTCAAAATTTGATGATTAGGATTTAAGTCATCAAGACCCCTTTTCTCATTTTAGCTATTTAGGTTGGAATCAAGCCATTAAAAGCCCCTTCTTAATATCAAAATTTGACTAAATCTTTTAGTAGGCATCCTTTTTTAAAAAAGGATAGGATTAAGTCATTAAGACCCCTTTTCCTATTTGCTCAACTAAGCCATTGGAGGCCTCTTCTTGTTTGTTGAATCTTATTAGATTATATTTAAATCCTTATGACCCTTTTCTAGTTTAAAATAAAAGAAATTTAGGATGGAAATAAGCCTCCAAAGCCCCTTCTTATAGATTATTTAGGTTAGGAACTAAATCCATGCGACCCCTACCTATTAGTCAAAATCTTGAGGGTTAGGAACTAAGCCATTAAAGACCCCTTGCATCAGTCTAACTATTTACGTTTGAATTAATTCATTAAATACCCCTTCTAATAGCTAACCATAAGAGTAAGTCCCCTTGTGGCATCTTTTCTAATTAAAATCTATGTAGTTTGCCTAGGAATAAGTTCCCTAATAGCATCCTCAACTACCACCTACAAGAGTAAGTAACTATAGCCCCTTTTAGAAAAAAAAGTTTAGGGTCTACATAGATCTCCTCTTTAGGTTGGTTAGTCATTTATACTACCCCTTTGGCTACTCTCACCTAGAAAGATATGAGTCCGGTCTTTGTTAGCCTTTGAAAGGAAAACTAAACTCTATTATAGTCAAGGTAACAATAAGTCCCTCACAGGCATCTTTTTTGGCTATCATGACTATATTAAGACTACATTCCTTGGTGATTTTTATCCTAATAACATCTTTATTCTTCTTAGAGACTAGATAACCTAGATTTTTCTAAGAATGAATCTTTCTAAATCAAAATAACCTAACGCACATTTATGCTTATCTTTCATAATCAAGTTCAAAATAAAATTTGAAATCAAAACTAGAACTAAATTCAAATTCCAAATTTCAAACCAAATTCAAACCTTTACAAGCATTGATGCTTGTAGTCATAGATATGTTGATTAGTTTCAATGCCTATATGTGTACTCTTTTGTCTACCACACATATTAATTGACCTCATTTTTTGATAAGGTTAACATCATCCCTACTCTTAGTAATTAGGATCCATAATATTATATTGAGCTTCCTAATTAAATACTACACTTAGTGATCGGTGTATAGATAAATAAAATTAAATATCAAATTAAATCAAATAAATTTAAAAGCAAATAAAGCTTGTCTTAAGGTGTATGCCTAGGCATCCTAGTGATTCTTTCTAGAATCTAACCTATTTGAATTGAACCCAAAGCCCAAAAATTAATAAAAACACATTTGAATTTTAGTTTAATTTAAGTAGTTAGGTAGTTGACCTATGTCCAAAGAAATTCAAATAAAATCAAAATTAATAAAAAAATAAATCAAACAAAAAACATAAAATCAATGAAACTTAAATGAGCTTTATGTAGTCCCACTAAGTCAAAAGGTCAACTCCTCAAATTCAACTAAATTAAGTCATTCTATAGGCTCAAAATCAAATGAACATGCTTAAACATAAATTCAAATGCAATATGGATTTAATTAGGATGATTTTGCCACTTAATCCAAATAAACCCAAATGCATCTTATTAGGCCTAAATTTGAATTAAATTAAAAATAATTTAAATTAAATATTCAAAATAATTTGAAAATCATAATCAAACGTAATTCAACTAATCATTAGGATTAATTTGACCAATTTGGCCATTTAACACAAATGAACCCATATTAACCCCAATTTGGGTCAAATAGGTTTAAATCAAAATCAACCTCAAATTAATTAAAATCAATTCATCCAAATCACTCCATACACTTAATTGAATATAATTGAAGCCTAAATCCATTTCAATTCAAGTCAAATAGGTTGTTTGACTCAAATTAATTCACCTTAACACATTTGAATAAAAATGTGTGTTAAAATAATTTTAATTAAAATTGAACTTAAAATAATTAAGAGTGGTAAAGGTTAATCTCTCTTTAATCATCCTTTCAATTAATATTGAATTAATATTCAAATCTAAAATGGCTAAATAAGCTAGAAAACCCCCTTGACCTATTAGTCAAGTGGGTTAAAAATTCTAAACCTAGTTAAACCTAAACATGACCTAGACTAATTAATGCATAAATCCCACAATGAACACTTATCTTAACTAAAAAATAAATTCAAAGATAATGGGATATGAGCTAGACTAAGTTAAAGCAACTCTCCAAACCTAAAGACATAAGCCTAAACTCATGACAATTAAACTTGAATTTTACTTGAACTCATCTTAGAATGGATCTAAGAAGCTGCCAACCAATTCAAAAGGAGAGGCGGATGTGCCATAGATGAGGAGATGCCATGGGAAGGCCAAATCAATCCACCTCACTCCATCCAAATCCATTCATACTTCTTTCATCATTAAAATCATTTCAAACATGTGCTTTGACCTTCTTACCACTTTTAGCATCATCATGAGACCACAATTCCAATGACCAACCACCTCCCACCAAAAGTGGTGAACTTCATGGCCAAGTATAAAGGTACATAAGGAGGCCAAATTAGGGACTTTGGCACATTCTAACACCTTCCTCAAGATGAATTGAGCTTAAACAAACCTTCCCCTCCTCCCCCAATCCTCCCCCCACCAAACTCATGAGAGATGACATGCTTGGTCTCCACCTATCTAGAGGGTGGCAAGCCATAAAACTCTTATAAAGCTTCATCTAGGTTTCTTGATAAAATTTGAAATGTGAAATAGCATTGAGATCCGACACTAGGTACCTTCAAACGACCTCCCCTATAATTTTATTTAGACCTTTATGAAACAAATTTGATCTTGGGTGAGATCAAGCCAAGTAGATCTTTTCTAGATGACTCCTTGATTATTTTTTAATAAATTTAAAATGGTTAATTAAGATACTAGAATCTTAGTTTGACCCTTTAGAATGAATCTTCATCTTATGATGAAAATTACATTTTATTAGGATAAGAATGTTAAAAAAAATGGGTTTTGCCCAAAGTAGATTTATTCTTCATTCTTTAAAACCTAAACTTAAATTTAACACCAAAATAAACTTCAAATTGAAATAAAATCAAAACTAAATTAAATCATTTAAATTAAAATCACGATGGTAAATTGAATAAACCTTAAACTTGAATCAAACCAAAACCTAAAGGGCTCTGCAATCATACCACATAATCCCTTCCTTTCACACACTAGAGATTAGGTCAATGATCTATGATGATTTGTGTTGTGAAATAATTTTTTTTATTTTGTGGTGTAATGTTTTAGACTAGATGGTTAGGAATTATTTGCTCATTAGTCTGAATGTTAGGATATTATGTTAGACTAACATTATTTTCTAAAGGGAGTCATACTAAAAGGGACTACCTTAATAAATATAAATGTTATTTACTTGCAGGTGCTGCTTAAGTTCCTAAGCATAGCTCAAGAAGAGATGAGCTTGGCAACCATTAGTGCTAAGCCTTTATATTTGAAATATAAATTGGTGTGTTGTATGTTTTTCTTGACATCTATTTTGTAAGGTTTAGGATTTTATTTTTAAAAATTTAAAATGTAATTTGAGCCTAGAATTAGGTTAGGATCTATGGGGTCTAGGAATAGCAGGAGCTAATAATATTGTTGGTGGTCCCATGTGGAGCCTGAGGAGGTCTTGGAAGAAGGTGATGATCTTGGATAAAGACTTCCATAGATCAAAACTTTAGTTCTAGGTCGGACTATATAAGGATAGAGCTTGGCTAACCATTTTTTCTTTTCTTCTAGGTTGTATAGTGATACTCGGAGCCTATTTTATTTAATTTAATTTGGCTTGATTTATTTTGGGTTACATAATAGAACTGCATACTATTTATATGTTTCTTTATGTGACTGTTATGTGTTCTGTGCAAACTTGAAAATGTTAGGCTCTTAAAAAAAATAAATTTTCTACCCCATTAAACTAATTAAATTCAACCATAACATAAAAATTTATAATCTCATCATAATTAAAGCCCTAAGTTTAAACAACTAAAAGAAACTAGAAATAATTAACCTTTGTGAATTATGTGAGCATATTCTTCATAATTCTTGAATTGGATGCTTCACCAATTGCACATAATGGGGTTTTGACATGTGAGGATGAACACCTATCTTAGGAAGTGTGCCTTCTTTTTTTAATTTAGTAACTATTTTCTAACTATGTCTCATTGTAGCATGAAATTTATAAAGCCTTAAATGAAATTATGAGTTAAATACATAAAAAATGAAAATTATTGCATTAGTTAGGTGCATAACATAGAGAGTCATTTAGGTTATTTACTTTCTTTTAAATATAATAGCTTAGCCATCTTACATAACATAAGATAGAACTCATGGTTTTAAAATCGCTAAGTGGTGTTAGCTAGTAACCCTTCAAGGCCGGAAGTAAGTCAAGAAGAGCTAGATAGGTTTATTTTCTCAACCGAGAAGAAGAACTAATAATTCCTAGTAATAAGACTAAGTTGAGCCTCACTTATGTCAAAAGTGCTTTAGACTGATTCAAACTTCCTATTAGAATAAGTCTTCAACTTGAGGTATTTCTATAGTCTTATGCTGTCAAAATGTAAGTTCTAAATCTCTAATAAAATTTCGACTCAAAATTTCAATAACTTCAATTTCAAAAATATAAAGCCCAACATTAAAATAGTCAAAAAATATTTATTGGGCTTTCTTGTATCTAAAAGTGTTTCCTACTTATTCTCAATTACTTTCAACAAGAACTATTTCTACTTAAAGCATTCTCTTTTGAATTTCTGAATTAACAATCCTTTTAAGATAAGCATGTGGCAAACAATTTATAATTACTTGTCTTTGTGCCGATAATTCAGTCAGTTCAGTTGATATCAAAATCTTTTATATTATGAAAATATCATTATTAAGTTACAAAATTACCAAAGAAATCCTCCGAGAGAGAGGGCCAAATACGTTGGATTAATTCCTAATAAAAATATATTATTATGAAAATATATATTCTAAAATATTTTGATATCATTTTTATCAGTATAGACTTTAAAACTATTAAATTTATTTTGAGATGGATGTGGTGTAGGATCTATATAATATTAATCTCAAAATAAAATTAATGATTTGATATATATATATATATATATATATATATATATTCTTTTTTATTATGAAATATTTCTTATTTTATCTTAATTCAAAATATTATAAAGTTGAGGTTATGTACTGCAATTAATACTATTTAATAATAATAATTAAGGATATATATCAATTAATACAAATCACAATACTAATTATTACTAGAAGTTTATAGAGTTACATTAATCAGTAATATCTTGTATTTTAATAACTAAAAAAAGTACTAAGTATATTCATTTTATTGCTAACATCTCTTATATCTCAATATACAATTTTTTTTTTGTAGTATTACTCAAATATAACATTTCTTACTTATGACATTGAGTTTTGACATAAATTTGACAACACATTTACATACATAACATATAATTATTATATAATTAATAATTAAATTTTAATATTTAAAATAATAATGCTCAAATATTTAATATTATATCTATAATATTATCATCATTAACTTTCTAAAATGTAATATTTATAAATATTAAATTTTAATTATTAGATATATAAATGCATAATAATTATGTGAAATTATAAATAAAAAGTCAGAAAATGAATCTAACATATTACATCACCTTCTAACACATTCTAAGGGACTTAAATCACAACAACTTATACCTTGTAATAGAGATCAAACAAAAACTAAAACTTGCATCCATCGTTTGAATCCAACATAAATAGCTGAATATTCGTGCTTAAAAATTTGACTTCTATACTTGTCACTTGTAATCTGTTGTATCACCCTGTTTAACATTATTTTTTTCTTGCATGTAATAATCATTTCTAAAACTAAACCGATTTCAAGTCTCAACAACTTGCGAGTAACTCTTGGCGGCCTAATGACTCAAACTCTTATGAAACTCAAGCATTCTACACTTACAAATAACCCACAAAAACTAAAATCCCAACCAATTACACACAAAATCATCTGCAGAATCATATAAATTAAAATCACCGTAAGTTTGAAGCATGGCACTCTACCGAATAAAATATAACTAATTTTGTACTATAGAATGAGCCATCATAATCATCATTATTAGTCTTATTCCAACTATTTATCTTGATAATTCTCATTTTAATTTATTCCACCAAGTGACATAGAATTCAAATTAACAAGATATGGAGGATGTTGGTATTTTATACCTTTAATCCTTGAGTGAGAGTTTTGTCACCAGGTCCATGGGTTTTGAGCCATTATGTACAATATCATTTCCAAGGGCATCTTTAGCGTTTGTTCCACTACCACCACCCGCATTTATTTTCAATGACAACATTAGAAACATAAAAAATTATCAATATGTCATGATCAAAACTTATTAGGATAGAACAAAATTTGTTCAAAATTAGAAGACATTTGATATAAATGACCATACATTTAAATTTTTCCTCGTGAAAAAAATGGCTTGAATTTTATACTGAAGGTCTTCTTATTTTGAACTAATGTCTTCCTATTCGATTGATTTTTATATCAAGATAATCTGATATGATTGTTTTTCAGCTAGAAAATATAAGACATTGGATTGTTGGATTGATAAAACTAGAGCCAGATTGATGGAGCGATATAATAAATATCATTTTGTGCTAACATGTTCCACATCAAAACAACAGAAGACCACAACTAAATAAGTTGAGATTTATTAAACAAAAAACATGATATTTTTACTTTTTTTTATCTCAGTATTTAATTTTTCCTATCTAACCAATGAGCAATAGATATTTAGAAAAACATATCGGTGAAGTTAATCCGACATAAACTTTACTCATAACGTGCTCCTTCATGAATTTATACAGAAGAGAAATGCTGCAAAAAGTACATTGAACCTTACTTTACCATATATTGGCAAAAAAAAGGATACCAACACAAAGTCCTGTCTCGAAACAAATTTAGGGCTGATTGCTAATAGGTTACAAGCTTATGGTCACAAAGTTGAAGCTTATAGAATAAACTTTATCACTCTAATAAAGCACTTATATGTTTCAAAAAATATATATATTCAAGGTTGTAAAAGTTTTAAACTTTTGAAAGTCCCTAGTTAATCAATCTCCCTTAAAGAAAATGTATAAATTTTAAAAACAACTGCTTCAGAGAAAGAAACTCAAGATTATGATAATAGGTTGCAACTATATTTAAGGTAGAAGAAAAGTATACGAACACCTTGACCATAAATGATAAAACTTCTATGTCGGCCTCTTGCAACAACAAGCCTTTATCCATCTATGTAGGGTTAGCTACATGAATCATTTTTTCTCCATTGTGTCCTATTCTCATTTAATCCTAATAAATTAAGGTCATTTTTTACACTTGCTAACCAAGTTTTTTTAGATCTACCTCTACTTTTCTTATCATGGGCCAATTCTAAAAAAATCTACTCTCTTAACTGGGTCATTAGACGGTTGGCGTTTTATATGACCAAACCATCTAAGACAACTCTTTCTAATTTTATTTATCGCTGTCGCTACTCTAACCTTATTACGTTTATATTCGTTTCTCATTTTGTCTATAAGTGTAAAACCACTCATCCACTTAAGCATCCTCATCTCTATAATCCTTAATTTTTTATTTATTTTTTATTGGCCAATATTTTGTGCCATAAAGCATTACAAGTCTCACCACCATCTTATAAAAATTTCCTTTGAGCATAAGAGGTACTTTCCTATCACACAACAAGCCCGATGCATTCCTCAACTTCAACCATCCAACTTGATTTCTACTAATAACATCCCCATCCATATCACTATTATTTCGAACAAAAGACCTGAGATTTGTAAAATGTTCACTTTATTTAATGACTTATCATTCATTGTCACTACTCCTCCATTAGATCTTTTATAAGTTACACGTCATGTATTGGAATTTAGATCTACTTAAATGAAAGCCTTTAGACTCTAAGGTTGACCTTCATATTTTAAGTTTTTATTGAACTCTCTCTCTAATCTTTTCAACAAAAAGAATATCATCAGCAAAAAGTATACACCAACACACATCCTCTTGTAAATGTCTAGTAAGAACATCCATAACTAAAGAAAAAAGAATTGGGCTTAAAGCTAATCCTTGCTGTAATCTAATTGAAATAGGAAAATATTTGGTCAATCCTCCTCATATTTGAACACAAGTGATAGCTTCAATATACATATCCTTAATGCCTTGAATGTAGGTAATGTTAAAACCCTTCATTTTAGAACTCTCCGAACACTTCTTTTGGAACTTTATTATATGCTTTCTCTAATCAATAAATATCATATATAGATCCTCCTTACTCTATACTTCTCCATCAAACCTCTTACCAAATGCATAACATCCATAGTAGAACTACCCATCATAAATCCAAACTATTTTTGACAAACTTTGTACCATATCGTAATCTATGCTCCATTACTTCTTATAATTTTAATGTATGGCATTAACTTAATTTCTCTATAATTTGTACACTCTCTTGTACATCACTTTAGGAGAAATTCCACTTGGGCTAAGATCACCTTCAATAAGCACTACAGAAGGTAAACAGTTTTTCTTGATGGTAGAGAAATTAGTCAATCAGGTAATCACTACTCTAGTTTTTCATCAGTGCTCAAAACACCAAGCCTAGTATAGAATTTTTTGTCATGCTTTTAGAAGAATGATGTGAGAAAACATACTTTAATATTTAAATTTTCCAATTGCACTAGAAATATAAAATTTAAATTTTCCAACTGCACTAGAAATGTATTTTGAGTCAATAAAGACTAGATAGATGAGTAGCATAGTTTGGCAGTTCCATGGGATCTTCAGTAATGCCCAGGCCGGTTGGCCTTAAGCAAGGTTTGAGTTGTTTGATGCTTGGTGACAACAGTAATAATCAGATTTGGCTATGGAAGTTTGATGACTAGTTTTTAGTTAAAATTTTTTATCTCTTTTCTCCCAATGGCGGGTGTGTCTCTATTTATCCCATGACTCAAAGGTATATATGACACAAAAGTGAAGATATTCATATAGGCTCAAAAGCATTTTGAGTATAATCAATACAAAGATGACTATAAATCACAATCTTCTCAAATACAACCAAATAAAACAAATTTGGTGGATTATCAAGTTTGGAGAGTTCCTTTAGCCCTCTATTTTCTTAGGAGAAATCAAAGAATTTGCAAAATTCTTGTTAGAGCTGGCTAAGCTGGGATTTATGCATGTGTTCTCCGTAGTGGGCTCTTGGTTGGACGAAAATGATCTCATTTCCAGAAATAAAATCGTCAATCGCAGCATTAAATTTTGAAAAGCAGTCTCCTAAGTGATAAAATACACAATGGGCCTAAAGATGAAAAAAAAAGTCTTTAAGGAACTGTAATGGGAAAAATGTGTTTTCTTCCCCTACATATGTTTCTCTAGATCTCACTCTGTGTTCTTAAGGTATCGATTTCTCCTTCATCTAATCCCTCGTGACCTTCTTTCCCACTATTGTGTTCCTACATTTTACTCGGGGTATTTTCCATCTCTTTCACCATAAAAAAATAAACTAATCAGCATCCAATTGCAAACAATAAAAAGAGAGGAGAATCTGCAGCTCCTACCCAGGAGGGACAAAGAAATAGGTATAAGGAATCAACATCCCTGCAGTTGGCAACGAAATGGTTCCAAGAAGAAGATTCATGAGCTTCCTTTTACCCATGTTTGGAACCCTATCAGCTGAAATGCTTGTAGCTGGCATGCAACCTTCATACTCCTCCTTCTCGAGACAACCCTTATGTTGGCTTGTAAAAAGCGTGATGGTGCATATATTCCATTTTACTGGGCAGAGCTGATAAATAGTAGACTATATCAAGGTGTAGAATTTATGTGCAGAGAATAACATTATCTCCAGCTGAGTTTGCGATAAGTGATTCTCAAGAAAAAGATAAGTTTTGCATTGAGAGAAGGGTAGCAGGCGTGGGAGTGGTGGAGGCCATTCCAGTTGAAGGGAGAGTTCCATTCTTCCCTGAAGTTGTCAAGTTAGGTGCGTAAATACTAGACTGAGAGATTGGGATAAAGAGGTATGGTTTATGGAAAATGAGTGGACTTTGGCAACCACACGGTTGAATTTGTCTCCATGGTTTTTGTTATCCATTCCTTCTTTTCTTCCTTCTTAATAATGGCAATGTTCACTAAGTTACCGATAGATATTTGGTTACCTAAAAAAAAATATAATGTAAAATAAATGTATTATAAAAAAAATATTGTGGGTATTTGGATTATTTTAGATTGTTTGATTGAAAACTTTATAAGTACATGTGTTTTTTTTTTGGTAAAATAAATATAATATAAAGTATTTTTGAAATTGTGAGCAGACGTTGGCGAAAGTCAAAATATTTTATACTGGCCGATGTATTTGGAATTCCCCAAATTCAAATACACTAAAAATGATCATTCTAATGCATTTCAAATACACTACAAATGCATTACAATTTTACTTTGCACCATACCAAATACTCAAAAAGTTAGATTTCTTGCATTCGATTTACTTTACACTTTAAATGCAAGAAACTAAATAGCCCCAAGTTAATTTTGAGGTTATTGAAATTATCTGAGACTATTATTAATGAATGGATATAACTCTTAGATTCTTTAAATCTATAAACCTTCTTCCAAATCTACTCATGTGTAAAATGATGATTTATTTATATATTTGAGTGATATTTTGATTAATTTAGTTGAAATCATGAATAACTCTATCAAGGGACTTGATTTATTTAATGATGTAATTTTTTTAAATATTTATTTATTTTAATGATAAATAGAATTAAACAAATTTGGATTTATTTGATTATTTTAGTTTAAATGTTTTAGCTCAAGATTTAGAGATCATTTGAATTTTAAAAATTTTAACTATACTTTTAAGTATTTATTATAATAAAATTTGGATCCATGCTTGATTTGGCAGCTTTTTTTGGTGATGAATCAAATAAATATATGCTAAAAACTATTTAGCTATTACAACATTTAAAATTGAAAATATTTTGAGCATCTAAAAAAAACTAATGAGATTATATAATCACACTCTTCATCAAGTAATTTAATATAAAATATTTTCTTGAAATAAAAAAAAATGAGTGAGGGTCTTCTAATCAACTTTTAATTTGAATAATATTAAAGGTTTAAATTTATTTAAAATTAATAATATAAGAGTTGATTAACTATTTATATAATGCATCTATTTCAAAAATAATAATTTTTTTATAATTTATTACCACAATTTTCATTATGATATTTCAACTCAAATTTATTTATTTATTTATTTGTTTTTTTATCATTAAATAAATTTAATCACAATTAAAATGAAAATTAGCATAGGGAAGTATTAGTGTGCCCTAAAAAGTGTGGATTTGATGGCATTACTGAACTGTAGCATTATGTTAGACCCCATTTCTCTCCTCACAAATTCATTAAAAAAATGAAAGATTTGCATGCATAGCCCCAAAAATTTATTTATTTACATATCTAATATTAAATTTTTGATATTTATATTTTTAATACTTTACCTATACATAAAAAAGTATATTTGCTTTAAAAAAAATATAATAGTAATGATATTTTTGATGTTATGTTAAAGATTTGAGTGCTATGCATGTAAATATTAAATTTTAGGTGTTAGATATATAAATGCATAAAAATTATGTAGATGTCCTAAGAAATAATAGAAGTTGTAAGAATATTCTCATCATATAGAGAAAAAAAGCTAGAAATTACAAGATAGAGCTTTTATTTAATCAAAAATAAAAAGTCCATTTCACATCCAAAAATAATCATCTAAAATTACAATAAAAACTAAGCCCTTAAATGACAACAATTTGTTTATTTTTAAAGAATTAAAATAATAATAAATTATTTAAAATTTAAAAAATAATTTATTTTACTTTAAAAATAAAATTTGAATCTTTTTAATATTTTAAAATTTTTTTTACATAAATAGCCCATATTGAGCTACTTATGACACTCTTTTTCAACTCTATCATGTATATATCTATACACATATCAAATATGAATAGATTTTAGATAAAGGAAAATTCAAACTTTTTTGGGTGTTGATGAATAATTTAATTACTATTAATATTAATAATTAGAATATGATTTAAACATGAAAATTTTTTATCAATTTTTTCTCTAACAAAATATAAATACAACTAATGCTCAATTAACCGCTAATTTACACCATCCATTATACTTGCTAACATGCTTTGAACTCCCATGTTTCGGCCGGGGTAGAATGATGATGATGGCAGAGTGATAAGGGTTAGACAATAATTATTGCTAATAGTGTTTGTTGACATCAATCATCGAACAAGACTTTCAAATCACTATGGCCTCTGGAATGCTAGAGTGAAAATCATTTAAAATTGAAGGAGTTAGATATTGATGTAAAGAAGTAAAAATTTTATCATTGAAAAATAAAAGACTATCTTTATATGAGTAGGTGGAAAACTTACTAAAAGTTATAAGCAATTCACACATTATATGATCTATGGCAGTAGCATAAAGTAGTCTATAAAGACAAAGTAATAAGCTATTTTTCTTGAATGAGGATTTTGTCAATGCTAGCACCAAAGCATTAATTTCCATGATATAAGGAAGTGTAAAATTAAGAAAGGCCAATAATAGTGAGTTTGATAGAGATTTAAGGTAGTAAATGAGACATCGAGTTAGCTATCGAAAAGAATTTGTCTTTTTAAAACAAAGCATTAAATTGATAAGGAGAAAATCTATTAATCTTAGAAACTTATGTAAATACTTGACTTACTATTAAGAGCCAAATACCATCGAAGATACTTGTGAATCAACTGATTATGTAAAATTAAGCATAGATAAAAAATGATGAATATTAGTTGGTGATGATTTCCAAACTAAGGTGCGATGGTTAACATTTGCTTATGGCAATCCTTTAGGAATGTGTTGGGTCTATGGTGGAAGATGGAAGATTATTCTCTAAAGTAGAATCCACTTAAGTAGAAAATCATCGATAAAAAAAATTTAAATTTAAAACTCAATTACATGTGTTATGGCTAATGCCCAAGGAAGAGATCAAATAATAGGTTTAACTATAAACTTCTAAGTAAAATGTTAATATTTTTATATATTTATTTTCATCTAGAAACTTTTATAATTGACTTTGATATAAAGAGACATTAAAATGATTGGACTTATCATTCATTAATGGCCACAAACTCTATTTCCCTCTTATTTTCTCTTTTTATTTTTTTTCTTCAAATATCTTAGGCCAAGAGTCTTATAATTTCTATAAATATAACTTGAAATGCTTTATAATTTTAATTATTAAATAAATTATTTTGAGTGAAATATTGATCTTTGTTAGCTTGGTGCTTTTGATTTATGTTTGCCTCAAATTTACTTTTTCTAAATTAACTAAGCTAGTCTTAATAATTCTATCATTATAGCAAACCAAAATCCCTTAACATTCCACTAAAAATTCTTGATCATTTCTTTTGATATTAAGGTAAAATCAATAATTTTTTTATATGGCTTCATCTCATTGAAAGGCTACTCATAACCATCAATACTTCTTCAAATACAATGAAGATTAGTATTCATTCTTTCAAATGTGATATAGGGGCTATTTAGGGTTGGCGGTGATATTAAAATGCAATAATGAATGCTGCGAATCTACATTCTCCAATCATATTTTATTAAATCAAATTATAAAATATAATATTTTCAGTAGATTCTTCAAAATATAGCTAAAAGTAATTTTCAACTTTCTAAATATTATAAGATGAGGTATCAATTTTAAAAGCTATTCTACTTTTTAATTTATTTAATTTTTTTCCTATAATCTATACATTATATTTATTATTTATTCTTAGTTTATATAAAATATTATATCGAACAAAATTTTTCTCATAATCATTTAAAACTTTATTTTACTTAGATCAGATGATTCCATCAAAAAAAAAGTCAAATTAACTCAAATTTGAGTAGCTCATAATCTTATAAAATCTTCTTTAAAATGAATATAAAACAAATTTAATGTAACAATAATTTTAATATTTTTATTCATTCATATATCGCATTAGCTATTTTTTCTCATTTACATGTATGGAAAAGAACTAAAAGCCATGCTTAGTTGATGGCTGAGGAGGACCATGATGGCTCTTTCTTTCATCATAATTCTTTGTTGCAAGTCATCTTTAAGTCCCACTTAGATGAAATATAGGAAGCTACCGTTATATAAAAGCATTCTCACGCAATGTGTAATACTTATCTGGGGCGGGGTTGGCGATGATCAAAAGAGGCCGGTTAGTAAACCATTGCACATATAGGTGGTGCGCTGTGCGTGCGGTCCCCACTAAGCTTCATGTTAATATCGGTGTTTTGGTTTAGCAGCTGCTATGTGAATAGTGAATGAGAATTAGCCATCTAAATTCTTTAGTAATCGATCCGTAGAACTTAAGAAAATTTTATATTAGAAGACGAATGGGGAAAATTGAAAAGAAACCGACATACTAGGGTGGATTAGTTGATATACTGATTTTAAAATAATTATAATAATTTTAAATAATAGGTCAAAACTATAAAGATTTTACATAATTAGTTACTATATGTGTTTAATTCATAATCATTTGAGTTTTTTTATATTTAAATATCATTATATTAAATTATAAAATCAAATAGTTTTTTATTTATTATTTTTAAAATGATAAATACAAAATATATACAAATAAAAATAGCTCACTTCCAATAACATAAAATCATTAGATTGGAGAAAAAATAGAGATCTTTTCAGAAAATAAAAATTAATAAAGAAATGATTGGATGAGGCATTCCCAAATGATATAGAATGAGTGGGGAGAGAAAAGTTCATTGTGAGAATAAAAAAAATTAAGGGATGGCATATATGAAACCCTAAATTCTTATATAATTTTCTATATATATATATATATATATATATATATATATATATATATATATATATATATATATATATATATATATATATATATATATATATATATATATATATATATATATATATATATATGAGAACCCATATAGGAGAATTTTATTGCTAAAAAAATGGTTACAAGGTCTAAAGAGGATAAACTCGAAGCTACGCTCAAAGAGCTACAATCATCCTAGAGTAAAGTATAAGTACAACCCATAATAAAAGAAAAGAAAATACCAAAGAAAGCAAAAGATACACATGAGTAAACAAAGCTAGCCCTGAATGTTGAGGTGAAGAAGTTTATACCTCGAGAAAGAAATAACAAGAGATGAACACAATGCAAACATCTAGAAAGAAGGTTAGCAGTTAAAGTGATATGAGATAAAATGAAGGGTAGAAGAAAAATTGAGAGAGAGAAAGAGAGTTGTGGAAACAAGATCACAAGATCACACCAACTTGGGGTAGCCCATGTGCATCAAATCCAAAGGAAGGGATACAAGGCGTACTACTACTAGCCAAATTGGTGAAATCAACCATCCATACTAGCCTACAAAACTGGGGAAACAACCCATCCATTGGATGAGAGTCATGTGGTCCAAAAGAGTAGTTTACCAAAGTATAGCAAAGCTAGGCACATACACAGTGGAGAGAAAACCACACAGATACAAAAGATAAAGGGAAGACAACATTCCTTAATCAACAGGAAAGCCCAAATAATGCCAATGATGCTCAGAATACACAACCGAATCATTCCATAGATATAAATCAAACAAGTTCAGAAGGATAAATTAGAGCATCCAAGTCCAGGCATGCTTGCATGATTTCAGCCAGTTATATACGATTCCAAAAGAACACAGCATACCAGATGTAGTGAAAACATCCATACAGTAAAGCCATAATAATATGGTAAAAAACTAGCTGAAACAAACCCTCAATCCAGGCATAAATCTGTCACAATAGGGAATCTTAAAGCGAAAACATAGTTGACCAAAAAATCAAGCACAAACCAATCAACATAGCCACCATAACTTCCCAATGAACAAGAGACCGAAAACCAAAAGTGAGTCGATAGAAATTAATATAGGGAATCAGCGGCGGAGAAAGGAAGATACTCTGGTGGTACAATAAGAAAAGGTGGGTGGATACAATCCACATTTAAGGAAGAGCACTAAAGCCAAACAAAGATCATTTTAACCCATATATTAGGACAAGAAATCCAATGGAAGCTACGAAGATCCACCATTGGAATATAAACAAAAAGAGGGAGATACATAAATAGAGCACAAAAAACAAAAAAAATGAAAGAGAGCATAACCCAAATAGAACAAGAAAAGCCAATCGACTAAGCACCCAAATGCTAAGAGAGGGGACAAGAGCAACAACAGCCTAAGATGGGAGGCTAGCACCAAAAAGGTTGAACCAACCAAGTAATTAAATTAAATTAAATATTTCTAACATAGGTAAACTATTTTATCTAAATTCCCCAGTGAAGGAAGGAATATTATCAAAGAATAAATTCACGAGAGGGACTTTGCATTAGCAAAGAAATCAACATAGAAATTACCTTCATGATAGGTATGAAATATGATAATCAAGGGTGGTAAGAAGCCCCTCATGGTTAAGTAAATAGAAAACTTTAACATTGCCATGAGCTCCGACTTTAATAATTCCAAGAGGAGGAGATTTCAAACTAAATTTTATGGAATCCTTTAAATGTAAGCAATCCCATAGTGAAGACCATAAGCTCAAAAAAAAAAACGAGGTCTTAAAGAACAACAGAGATCACCTTTCCTCTAATCTCTTAAAATTCCCCACATAAAAGCCATTAGAAACTGATCCATCGGTGTTGACCTTAGTGACATGATAAAGGCTTTATCCAATATATAAATTTATGAGTATGCTCAAACTCGAGCGGGAGAATAATCCCAAGGTTTAGGGCCAAATGTTTAAACACTTTGAAATTAGGGAGTAATGAGATCGCTTTAAAAAGATGTAATTTTACATTTGGCTCTAGCAATATCGATGATAGTTCATAGGGATAGAAATGATGCTAAGCATCATGGTATCCCAGATATACCATGCAGTAGTAGCTAACACCTTTGACATGGCCCTTGGGGTATAAGAAAGAAAAGTTTGAAGAAGGCATGATAGAGGGATCCATCAAAGAGGAGAGTGTTTAACATACTATCATATTAGCTCCAAACCTTAATAGCTATAGGGCCATTCACGAAGACATGATCCATAGTTTCATTGTGAAAAGAACATTGGCATTTGGAGGGAAGATGGAAACCTTTGTTAAGGAGGATGGCATCAGCGAATGTAGTGCTTTAGAATGTAAGTTAAAAACCGAGAAAGAGGAAGGGATAGAAATACTCAGATTTTAGTGAAAACTAATGATTCTTGAGTTTTAAGTAAAACATCCTTGAAAGATGAGGTAGATCCCTACAGTTGTTAGTTAGCCCAATGTGTTTTTTTTTGGAAGATGAGGTAGATCTCAAAAAAATTTGTTAATAAGTCTAATCTTTTAATACTTAGTGATAGGCACAATAGTGGAGGATAGAGGGAAGAGAGCAAAGAATACTTTTGATTAGGATAAGTCTAGCTAAAGGAAAGTAAATGGAACTCCCAAGAGAAAATTTTCTTATATAATAATATCATCAAATAGGGAGGATCTTTTCATTCACGATATAAAAGTACCAAGTACTTAATATTTGATGAGTAAAGCCCATAATGTTCTTAATAGCATTAATTCTAGATGATGAAATTGACGGACTAGAAATAAAATAACTTTTATTAGGGTTAATCATCAAGCCACTTTCCCTGCTAAACAAAGTAAGAAATTTACATAATATAGAGGGTAGATCCATTATAGAATATAATGAAATCATCGCAAAAGGTGGGAAATGGAAATCCACCCCAGTTTTGTATAACATGTTAGGCATTTTACAAAACATCTAGGCTTAGAGACAACAATGAAATGGGAGAGAGTGGATCCCTTGCCTTATCCCAGGAGGAAAGAGAAGCCATGGACCTCTCCATTAATGAGTAAAAAAACCAAGATTTCTCAATATCATTCTTAATTAGTGTAATAAACTTATTGGAGAATCCAAAAAGAGTTAAAATTTTATTAAGAAAAGTCCAACCAACGTTATCTTAAGCTTTGGAAATATCCAGCTTAAAAATTAGGTTACCACACTGAACCTTAGCATTTAAATCATGAACAACTTCTTGGGCTAATAGAACATTATCGAGATAGATCAACCTTTAACAAACCAATTTGGTTGGGGAGATGATTTTAGGGAGCGCTAAGTCTTTTGGCCATGATCTTAGAGATGAGCTTATTAAAAAAGAAACAAGGCTAATAAAGTGACTCTAAAGTTGAGTTTTCTATTTTAGGGATTAGGACAATGGAAGTGCTAGAAAAAAGTATTTGGAGGATACTCCTTTAAAAAAATCTAAAATAATTTAATCAAATCTTCTTTGATAATATACCGACTTTTGAAAAATAAAGTAGTAAATCCCAGGATACCAGAATCTATATTCATATTCAAAGTGTAAGATATTTAGACTTAGAGGGTAATGAAGTAATCATAATGTTATCTTCATCAGAAATGAGTTTAGGGATAACTTCAGGCCATGATAGCTCATCATAGTTCACATTTTTATTAAGGAGCTAAGTAAAGAAAGAAAACTTGTATTGTCCATTTTGCTATCATCATTAGTTTTAATTTTTTTTTTGGTTGAGAGCCTTCTTCTTTTAACCATTGCATGGAAATATTTGGTATTTCTATCTCCATCGATATCCATTTTAAAGAAGCTTTTGCCTCCAATAGGTCTCCTCTATGTCTTGGCATGTTAACCTATCTTTGGCTTAGTTTAATAGGACAATTTTGGAAGGATCATTAATGGAAGAATCTTCTAAAACTATAACCTCATGTTTTAATTCTTTGATGTTGGTAAAAAGATTTTTGAAGCAGTGTTTGTTCCACCATTTAAGGCATTATTTAAGCCTTTTTAATTTAAGCCATAATCTCATCATCCCGACAATAGAATCATCAGGATGGAGAGGTTCGCCCAATTACTAACCACCTCCAATCTATCCATAAGTCACATATTTGAAATGAATGGAATATGAGAAGAGGGTATATACACACCTTGGATAGAGATGAGCAAGGGGAATGGTGGATAAGGTTCTACTAGATGTTCACAGTAATAGGAAAAAGATTGATCCATAGATCGTTAAACAGGATCCTATCTAATCTTTGCCAGTCATGATTATTCCAAGTGAAATGAGATCCAATAAATCCAATATCATTAGGTGACAATCCAGAATCATGTTATTGAAATCCTCCATGGAGAATAGGTTAGGCGCATTACCACCACTGCGTTCGATGAGGAAGAGATAGTGTTAAAGTCCCCACCCACAAACCGGGAGCATTGGAGGAAGAGAAATTAACTAGATCTTCCCACGGGATCCTTCTACCATATTGCAAGAAGCATAGAAAGATCCAAAGCAACACAATTATCATAAGTGATTTTAACATTTACAATCTGGTGTAAATCCATGTAACAAAATAAAAGGACTTCTCCAAAAATCTAAATTTTATTACTCGAGTTAGCAAAGAAATTATCAAAACCAATCATTCTAGAGAATAAATGTTAGAAGGTAGATAAAGGGTTCCAAAATGGCCAAGAAAGAAATATTATGGGACCAACTAAATTCGATTGTATTATGAGGAGAAATCCCTCTCGCATTCCAAATAAGGAAAGAAACCATTAATTTTTGGTAAGAGGAGCCAGATCTAGTAACTCTGGTAAAGCTAGAAAATTTAAATTTAGAGGATTTTTTTTTCTTTTTTATAACTGTCTAAAATTTATTAGCCATATCCACAGCATCACCGTCAGATAATGAATGATCAGTAAATTGCTTGGAAAAAGAGGCACCTGGGGATTGTAGGCCACTTCACCTTCTTCCAAATCATTATTATGATGTAAATATGGATTTGGAATTAGGTCAAGGTTAGAAGAAGAAAGAAGGATTAGAAGTGGGCAAAACACAAATACCTAAATCAAGAGTAGAAACTATCTCTAAATATTGCACATCATCCATTCCTACAAGGTCATTCACTTTACCTTTGGTTAAGGAGGTAAGGAATTTGCATTAGTTAGGAATCACCCATAGGATTGAGCTGCTATTAGTAATGCCAATATTTGTTAAATTGGAAGTGATTTCCATTAGAAGGAATCACATTATTATTAGCAACCTCATACTAATCAGTGGCCCGTAATCGGTTGGGGATAAGAATCTCAAAGCAATGACCGTCAGATATCGGTAAGGGTGTATTAGTGACCATAACATTTTGTGATACAATCAAAGGAGCCTTAAGAGATGGAGAAGCTTTAGGAGGCACAACAAAATTTTTCTTTAGATGTGGGTGAACCACAAAGCATTCAACAATCCCATGCCCATGAATTTTACAATGAGAACAAAATACAGGAAAGTTTTCAAACTCCACTTTTGTAAATAACCATAATTTTCTGATCCTAACCAAATTTCCTTAGGATATTTTTTAATTATATCCAGCTCAACAAGTATCCGGGCAATAGAAGGTCTAGTGTTAGAAGCAGTTGCCTCATCCAATTGAAGAGGTCGACTGAACAACCCAGCCACAACAAAGAGAAATTTTAGAATAAAGAAATGCACGTGAAGATTGGGGATGGACATCCAGACAGAACAATAGGAGACTCCTCCTTAATGTCGAAAAAGGGTGTCCATTTTAACAAACACATCTGACAGTTGAAAACAAAATACGAACATCTAGAAAAAACTCGGGAGTAATCCATATCATTAGAAAGTTGAATCAGAACATGCCGTGGGTCAATCAATCCAGCAAAAAAAAAACACTAGGGAGCTTCAAACTATGAAAAAAGGATCTAATATTTTCCATAGAAGGACGTTGCAGTGCAAATTTACCAACCAATGTAAATTTAAAAGGCTTAGCATGTTTTCCACCATCAGCACATAGTCAGATACACGGAAAGATGTAGATATAAGATCAAGTGACTCACCATTATTTTTCTTACAAGAACATCTTTGAACAATTTAGTGACAGGAGGAATTTGAGAGATTCACGAGGGTTCGTGAAGTTTCACTGACCAAGAGATGAAGTTGGGTTTCCTCAAGAGCAGATGTAGTATCCAAAATGTGGCTTGCATCTCAAGCAAATTGAAATCCGGCCAGGGCCTTCGAGAAGAAAAAGAGATCAGGAAGCCACACGATGAAAGCGAGAAGGAGATCGCTAGAGCACGACAGGGTGTTGGCTAGGACGAAGGTCTCTATTGTTGTTGGCACTTAATTATGAGTCGATATAGACCTTTGAGTCATGGGATAAATAGAGACACACCACTAGAGAAAAAATAGATAAAAATTTTTTAACTAAAACTAGTCGTCAAACTTCCATACCCAAACCTGATTATTACTGTTATCACCAAGCATCAAACAACTCCAGCCTTGCTTAAGGCCAACCGATCTGGGCATTATTGAAGATCCCATGGGGCCTGCTCTCATCTATCTGGTCTTTATTGACTCAAAGTACATTTCTAGTGCAGTTGGAAAATTTAAATTTTACATTTCTAGTGCAATTAGCAAATTTAAATATTAAAGTATGCTTTCTAACAAATCCATTCTTCCAAAAGCATAGCCAAAAATTCTAAACTAGGCTTGGTGTTTTGAACAGCAAAAAAAAGTACCTATTACATTGACTAATTTCTATCATCAAAAAAAGCTACTAGTGCTTATTGAAGGTGATCTTAGCAGTGGAATTTCTCCTAAAGTGATGTACATGAGAGTGTACAATTTATAGAAATTAAGTTAATGTGTCATGCATTAAATTATGGAAGAGTAATTGAGCATAGATTATAATATGATACATTTTTCAATTATCTAATTGGCACTTTGTAAGTTAAGTAAGAAATTTAAATATTTTTTGAGCTTAAAATTATGTAAAATCAATTGAAATTTCAAAAATTTATAAAAAAAATACTTAATAAAATTTATAAAAGCGATCTTTGGATTCATCTTTTTGAGAGAAATTCAATGAATTCAAAAGCCCCAACTTTTATTGGATGTTTTAAGATTAATTTGAGTTTGAATGAAAATAAAATTTCTTTAATTAATCCCAAAATATTCATTAAAATAACTAAAATTTTTGGAGAATGAAATTAACATTATGACACACTTACCATAAAAACTTTAAGTCCAAATGAGTACATTAAAAGAAATAAAATTTCAAAGCTTTAATGCCTATTTTTATAAATTAATTAATTAAAATTCAAGAAAATTAAGAAAAATGATCAAAATAGCTCAAAACCATTCTAGATGACTCCAATGAACCTTATAAATATATTAAAATCTTTACTTATAAAACCTCAAAATAACTTAATTAGGGATTAATTGAATTAAACAAACAATTAAATGATATGAACTGTGAAAAATATAATAAATCAATCAAAATTTCAAAATTCTATATAAACCTCTTTGAATTCATCCTTTAGAGAAGAATTAAAGAAAATTAAAAGCCCCAATTAGTTTCTAATGTGTTGAGCTTAATTTGAGTTTCAATGGAATCATTAAAATTTTAATTAACCCCAAAATATATCTTTGTTCAAGATGAAATTTTAGGGAGATGAAATTAGCAAGTAACTCTACTTGTCATAAAAATTTTAAAGTAAAATGATTTTTGGATCAAAAGTTGTTAAATTTTCAAGTTTTAGGTCAATTTAAATCAAGTTAAAATTGTAGAAATTATAAAAATTAATAGAATCAACCCAAAACATCTCTATTAACATTAGAACACGTAATAAACATTTTCAGCTTTAAAATCATATAAATCTAAAGTCACTTAATTAGATTTAACAAGTCATTAAAACCAATAATAATTGAATTTATTAAAGTTAAATTTCAATAAATAAAATATTAAGCTAAATTTTAGAATAAAATAATATTTAAATCCTCATTAATTGAATCCTAAATTAAATCAAATAAATATCACATAATCGTCAATTCAAACCAATCTAAACCTTAACCTAATGAAACATAAATTTAAACCTGGTTAAATTAACTACATGGAACCCTTTAAGTATTAGCTAAATCTGAAATTAATCTTAACGAAGTAAACTTAAACCATCAAATCATTGATTAGTAGATAAAACTTAATCATGGAACCCTTACATGGAACACTTGTGGTTGATTTAACTTAGGGTTTAGCTCGAATGATAGCACAATTCGTTGAAGGATTTAACATTCATCATAAATTTATAATAAAATAATATAAAGTGATCAACAATCTACACTTCCTCAATCTCATAATTAAGAGCATTGAATTATCTAATAGACACATCACCTCACATGAATTTAGAGTTTTAGGTGGATTTTAAAAAAATATTTAAATTATTATAAACTTAATTTATTTTTTTTGAAAATTTGAACATAAACTCAATTATTTTTTAATAATTTATCTATTATTTAGATAATTTAAATAATTTCCAAACAACATATTAAAGATTACGTGTAGCACATTTTTCTCATATATGCACATGCAATTCACATCCTCTATAATCTTATTTATTACTAACTGATGCTAATCACATAATTATAAAATTAATAGCTAAATACATTAAAATAATTTAATTAAATAAATATACATAACCATAAATATGAAAATATCCTTCTATTAAAATTAATTAACAAATGCAATACCATTCAACTTCATAAGAGTTTTTTTATATACAATTTGGTGGGGACAGCACAAACATGAATTCCCCCAACAATAAATTATGACACACGCTCTTCTTTTCGTGGAGATGCTCTCCTTTTTTGACGCTCGCTCTCCTTTTTTGGAGGCCTACTTTTGTAGAGATGCTTCTGGTCTCTTCAGGTAACATTATTGATCACAACTAACCCTATCCCAAGTAAATATGACCTAAACTATAAACTCTAAATCTAAATCTAATCCTAAACCTTATACCTAAATCTAATCCTAATTTCTATACTCATATACCCTATACCCCATACCTCGTTGAGCTAGATATTCTTATACTATGCAACAGGAATGCTATTTGTAGAAAGCATATAGCTTCCTTTAATTTAACGATGAGGGACTAATCGATAAATGCAAACAATTTATAATTACCATAAAGAGCCATGGACGGTCCTCCTTAAAAGATTATTTGGACTGATTGAAATCATCATTATATGGCTTTTTTTAAAGCCATTTATAGATTATCTGGAATGATTGAAATATTTAAGCATGAATTTTTAGATCTCGTTCATAGGTATAAATGAAAAAATTAGCTAAAATGAAATATATGAAAGAATAAAAATATTAAAATGGTTTGTTATATTATAATTTAAAATAATATTATCTTTTTATATTCATTTTCAAGGAGATTTTATAAGATTATTAGCAATTCAATTTTGAGTTAATTTGACTTTAGCTCAAGATGAAATCAACTAATCAAAAATAAAATTAAATGATTAATTTAATTTTTTTAAAATGGTTAGGAGAAAAAAGTTATGTTGGATATAGTTCTTTATATAAACTAAATAAAAAAATATAGTACATTAATTATATTAAAATATTGAATAAATAAATAAGTTTGGAGAACTTTATTTTGAAATTAATATCGCATTTTACATTAATTAGAAAATTAGAAAATTCATTTTTTTAGTATTGAGCATATAACATCAAATTTGTGTTCTCATTAAAAAATAACGACGATTTACATTCATACCATCCATACAATTCTTATGATTTTATATATCTTATCTAAATTTTACTTTTATATGTATAACACATCAAAAATATCATCATGATTCACCTTTTTTTTTGAAATGCACTTTTCAAATATAAGAAAGTGTTGAATAAATAATATCAAAATTTGGTTGTTAGATATATAAATGTATAATAATTGTGTAATGTGTATGTAAATCTTTTAAAAATTAAATTATCTAATTATTAGAGCATTGATGTAATTATAAAAAAAATGTTTTCAATTTAATATTTTAATTGATTATGATTTAAATATAAATACTCTAAAATACATAGTATGTAAATTAAATTAGATAATAGATTGATTTGATGGATGTGTTTTTATTTTATTTAGACCATAAAATTAAACTCTTTTATTATTTTGAGATTTTGAAAAAGAAAATTATGACACTTCTACAATTATAAGATAAAATCAACTAGAGATAAATAAACACCCTCATGGTTTAACGATTTCATATAAGACAATATATAAAATTTTTTGTCAAGAGCCATCAAAATCACATTTGCAAGGCATGATGTCAATCTTAATTGTATTTGAAGAAATGGTGATGGTGGTGGGTGGCCTTTGGATGAGGTTAAGAGATGAAAAAAAAAGTATGGTTCTATAGCTTAATCTTTAAAGATGGTATTGCTAGTTTTTTTAGGAGAATATTGAGGGATTTAGAATGATATAATGGATAAACTACTAAGAATAGCCCAAATTGAGCTAATTACATCTTATTTAGAATATCTATTTAGCAAAAGAGTTTAAGATGGAACAAATGACTATAAATAATTTTGAGTAATTAATTTAAATTGTGTACTATGAGATAGAATAAATTATTAAATTTGGTGAATTTATGTAGGTATCAAGAGATAGGGAACAAGATTAGGCCATAAACTTACCTAATTTGGATGGGAGCTTTGTATGAAATTTTAGAATAAAAGTGAGATTTGAGATGGGTAATGACTAACTTTATAAAATGTTAAAGATGCAAAATAATAGATGTTCAAAATTTAGAGCTAGATCAAGTGAGTAAAAAAATATAAAATGGAATAAAAATAACTACCTACTCATCAAAGAAATGATAAACTTAAGTCAAACACAAAACTAAAAAAATTACTTTAAAAGATTTTATTAAATAATTAAAGTTATAAAGTATTTTAGTTTATATTTATAAGCATTATAAGACCATTATCAGAAAACTTTTAGAAAAAAAAGGATAAAGAGAAAAATATAAGGGAAAAAGGGGTTGGTAGCCATTAATAAATGATGAATTAAACAAGTAAATTTTACAACTTTTTTATGAAAAATCATACAAAATTTTGATTGAAAAATAAATATTTAAAAATTATTAATATATAAATTATATTCCAAATAGTCTAAATTATGTGCTCTATATTGGGCATTTGTTTGGTAAATGTAGTTGGACTTATTCTTTGATCTTTTCTTTAGTTTTATTCTTAGCACTTATTTGAGTTTTAAATATGATTTTTTTACCCATATAATGTGTTACATCAAATTTTTATTTAGAGAATGATCTTCCATCTTCTACGACCAAAACACAACAATGAATAGGCAATATTAATAACTACACTTTAAATAGGCAATCATCACCAATCAATATTCATCTTCTAGTATTTAATTTTGCATCATCATTAATTAGTAGATTCACAATCATCTAGAATTGCATTTTGTTGACATTTAGTCAGTAATTACATAAATTTGTAAGATTAATAGATCAATATCAATCCTTTGTTCATAATTTCATAATAATAATTACCCATTTATTGATTTCTTGGAAATGATAAATTTCTTTAGATGGTTAACTTAGATACATTATTTATTACCTTGAAATCAACTCTATCAAACTCAACATTATTGGCCCTTCCTAATCACATTTCCTTCTACTCTAGAAATGAATGCTATGAGCGCTAGCATCGAAGTAATCCTCCCTAAAGAAAAAACAACCCATAGCTTCTTCAATAAGAAGCTCAAGTTATGCATGCAATGGGTTTTAACTTATGTTTATAAGCTTTTGCTATTACCATATTAATCTACATATGATGCCAATATCTTATTAGGCACTAATTTCACCATTAAGATTGACTAATATAGCATATGTGAAATAAAAAATCAAACAATTTAAACTCCAAAGCATCAAAAATTTTAGTTAAATTACTTGGCTTTGATTAATCATAAAATATAACTTAGGTTTCTCTAATAAGATTAGTAATGCCTTATTAGACATTAATGAAGAAGTTTTATTATTTTTTTGTCTTTATAAACTTCTCTATTAAAATTCCTTTGCATCATAAAGCCTTTTATACTACCATAGATTCAATGATGTGTAAATTGTTGAAGTGACTCAAGATAAGTTTAAATTAGTTTTCAACCTATACATATAAAAATGATTTTTATTTTTATTTTTCAATGAAAACTATGGTTTCTGTAGTCTTGAAAGGAACAAATGATTCCTTCTATTTTAAATAATTTTCATTCAATTTATTTGAAGTTGATTGATCTTGTATATGGACTCATGATTGAATAAATTCATTTACAAGTGGTTTGAAGTCAAATGGATTTTGATCCATTTGAAAATTTCATATTCAAAGGAAGAATATGAATGGGTCTTGGGTTTGATTTTTGTTTTGAGTTTTGGTTCTTTGATTGAGGTTTGGATTTATATATGAGCTCATGATTGTAGGATTTATTGAACCATGAGATAAAATCAAGGGTTTAGCTTGATTTGAAAGTGATTTGGCAAAGTTCAAGATTTTGACTTGAAAGATTTAGATTGATTTTGAATGAATTTGAGTTTGATTTTGGAATTGGTTCTGATTGTTTGAATTTATATTTCATTTATATATGTGAATATAGATGAGAATATAAATGAATCATGAGAAAATTTTAAGAATTTGAAGTTGTTTAATCATGATTTAGGTTAAATCCATTAAAGAGAATTTAAAGGATTTAAGGAATTTTAATTTGAAATTTAATTTTGAATCTAATTGAATTGATTTATATTAATATTTCATTTATATATATGAATATTGATGAGAATATAAATAAGTTTTGAAAAAAAAATTCCATGACTTTGATTAGGTTCAATCAAGTTTTAGGTTAAGTCCATTACAGGGAATTTCAAGGATTTTAAATTTACAATTTAATTTTTGCTTTTGATTAGATTGATTTATATTTATATTTAATTTATATAAGAATATAAATGAGAATATAAATAAGTTTTAGAAAATCCCATGAATTTGATTAAGTTTGATTAAGGTTTAGGTTAAATCCATTAAAGGGAATTTAAAGGATTTAAGGGAATTTCTAGGATTTTAAATTTGGAATTTAATTTTTGTCTTTGATTTGATTGATTTATATTTATATTTCATTTATATATGAGAATATAAATGAGTATGTAAATAAGTTTTGAGAAAATCCCATGAGTTTGAATAGGTTTGATCAAGGTTTAGGGTTGATTTTAGCTAAGTCCTTTAATGGAAAATTAAAGGGACTTAAGAAAATTTTCATGAATTGATTTGCAATTTTGATTTTGATTTGATGAGTTTGAACTCATATTTCATTTATAAATGTCAATATAAATGAGAATATAAATTGCTCATGAGAAAATCTCAAAGGTTTGAATAGGTTTAGATTGTAATTTTGGTTAAGTCCTTGGAAGCTTAAGGACCTTGGAATTGGAATTTTGATGAATCTTGATAATGGGTTTCAATCATGTGGAGTTGATTTGAATTTAAAGAAAATCAAATAGAATTGATTTGGAGTTTGACTTCAAAGAAGGAAAGCAATGAATTGTTTAAGCTAAAGGGTAAGAAAGTTTTCCTAACACTAGGGCATGACATATTTCTATGGCTAACTCTTGTAAGTCTTCTAAGGCTAGGGGAGTATCTACCTAATCACTAGATGTGTCTTAAGACTAAGGAACTATCAAAGTCTAAGAGGAGTCTTATGCCTAAGATGGAGGGGTTGAGAGCTCATTCTAAAAATGAGGTCAACAATTATATAAGAAAATTTATGCATTTGAGTGTCTTAATGACATTGGAATTTAATGAACTTATGTATATTAGATTTTCTCATCATAACACTCTATTTTGATTATAAATACTGATAAGGATTATTTAATTCTTTAAATGGTATCATAAACTTTTGGTTGTATATTGAAGTTCTTGATTTAAGAATTTTTCTTAAAGATGCAAAAAAAAAAAAAAAAAGTAAAAATATTTATTCTCAATTTAATTGGCTATAATTTCTTCAATTGGCTGTTATTGTAGACTAAAATAGTGATTATTTTTTCTTATTTTCTTAAATTGATTATTTTGTTTATAAGTTTTATTTTTAATTTTAAATAATAAAAATTATTTCTCTGAAAAATTAAATAAATATATTTTTATGTGTTCATTTAAAATGCTTTAGCTTGAAGGATTAATTATGATAATAGATTGTAAAACCAAAGGACTATCTTAAGTATGTTTTTTTTAATTAAAATTTTGGATATGTAATCGATAAATAATTTTGAGAGATATAAATTCTATTTTTTAAAGAAATTTGATGCTTCCCTCATTGCTATATTTTGATTATATTGTTTACATAATTTTAAAACTTTCTAGATGGAAAATAAAAAATATAAAAATATTAAAACATAAATTATATTCAAAATACTTTATATTATGAGCTCTTTATTAACATTTTACTTAGAAGTTTATAGTTAAACCTATTATTTGATCTCTTCTTTGGGCATTAGCCTTAACACATGTAATTGAGTTTTAAATTTAAATTTTTTTTTATCATCATGATGTTCTACTTAAGCGGATTCTACTTTAGAGAATAATCTTCCATATTCAACCATAGACCCAACACATCCCTGAAGGATTGCTATAAGAAAATGTTAACCATCACACCTTAGTTTGGAAATCATCACCAACTAATATTCATTTTTCATCTTATCGCTGATTACACAAGTTTCTTGATTCTTAATAGCAAGTAGTAAATAGATTAATATTATCTCAATTCTTTATTGTAAAAGACAAATTCTTTTGTAACTCATGTCTCATTTACTTGTCTCTTTCAAAAACTTCCTTATATCATAGAAATTAATGCTTTGGGTGCTAGCATTGACACAATCCTCACTCAAGGAAAATAGCTTATTAGTTTATATTTTAGTAAGTTTTCCACCTTCTCATATAAAGATAGTCTTTTATTTTTCAATGATAAAATTTTTACTTCTTTACATCAATATCTAACTCCTTCAATTTAAAATGATTTTCGCTCTAGCATTCCAGAATGCCATAGTGATTTGAAAGTCTTGTTTGATGATTGATGTCAACAAACACTATTAGCAATAATTATTGTTTATATCACTACCATCATCGTCATTCTTACTTACATGGGAGTTTAAAGCATGTTAGCGGCAAGTATAATGGATGGTGTAAATGATTTAATTAAAAATTGATTGTATTTATATTTTGTTAGAGAAAAATTGATAAAAAATTTCCATGTTTAAATCATATTCTAATTATTAATAGTAATTAAATTATTCATCAACACCTAAAAGTTTGAATTTTCATTTATCTAAAATCTATTTATATTTTAAATGTGTATATATATACATGATAGAGTTGAATACAATCTATCAACATTTTGTTTGAATAAATCACTTGGTTAACAAAATAATTTAAAAAGAGTGTCATAAGAAAAAAAATTTTAAAAAATTTAAAAAATTCAAATTATATATTTTAATATTTTTGTAAAGTTTGAGGGATGGCATTGTATATGAAACCCCTAAATTCCTAGGGAACCCCATATAGAGGAATTTTATTGCTAAAAAAAAGGGTTACAAGGTCCTAAAGAGGGGATAAACTCAAAAGCTATCGCTCAAAGAGCTACAATCATCCTAGAGAGTAAATCCCCTGACTATGTACAACCCACACAATAAAAGAAAAAGAAAATACCAAAGAAAGCAAAATATACACATGAGCAAACAGCAAAGCTAGCCCAATGTTGAGGCTGAAGAAGTTTATACCTCCAGAAAGAAATAACGTGCAAGAGATGAACACAATCTGCAAACATCTAGAAAGAAGGTTAGCACCATTAAAGTGATATGAGATAAAACGAAGGTAGAAATAGAAAAACTGAGAGAGAGACAGAGAGTTGTGGAAACAAGCTCCGACACGATCACACCAACAACATGCACATCCAAATCCAAAGGAAGGGATACAACAGGCGTGCTATTGCCAGCCAAAGAATTGGTGAAAACAACCATCCATCATAGCCTACAAACTTGGGAAGACAACCCATCCATTGGATGAGAATCATGTGGTCCGAAAGAGCAGTATACCAAAGTATAACAAAGCCAGACACATACACAAGGGAGAGAAAGCCACACAAATACAAAAGATAAAGGGAAGACAACATTCCTTTATCAACTGGAAAGTAAAAATAATGGCAACAGATATCCGAAGGATAGCCCACAACAACCCAGCCAGGGGTCATTCCATAGAGATATAAATCAAACAAGTTTAATAGGATAACTTAGAGCATCCAAGTCTAGGCAAGCTTGCATGATTTCAGCTAGTTATATACGGTTCCAAAAGAACACAACATACCAGAAGTAGTGAAAACATCCATACAACAAAGCCATAATAATATGGTAAAAAACTGGCTGAGACAAACCCTCAATCCAGGCATAAATCTTTCACAATAGGCAATCTTAAAAGCAAATACCATAGTTGACCAAACAACAGCCAACCCCATAAAGTAGTCAACAAACCAGCCACCATAACTTCCCAGTGAACAACAGTGAAAACCAAAAAGTGAGCCCAACAGAAACTGATATAGGGAATGCCGAAACAACAAGCAGACCACAAAAGAAAAGAAGAGATATCTCCAGTGGGTACAATAGGAAAAGGTGGGTGGATACAATCCCAGGCATTTAAGGAAGAGCACTAAAGCCAAACAGTAGATCATTTTAACCCATATATTAGGACAAGAAATAGCTATCCAATGAGAGCCTGAAGATCCACCATTGTAATATAAATAGAAAAGGGCTGCAGGGAGATACATAAATAGAGCATGAAATACAAAAAATGAAACAACAACAGCAACATAACCCAAATAGAATAGTAAAATAAGAATCGGGACTAAAGTGACACAAATGCTAGTCGACAAGAGAGGGGATAGAGCAACAAACAGCCTAAGATGGGAGGCTAACCAAAAGGTTGAACCAACCGGTAATAAAATTAAATTAAATATTTCTAACATAGGGTAAACCTATTTTATCTAAATTCACAAGCCCTTATAAGAAGGAAGGAAAATTATCATTGGAGAATAAATTCACTGAAGAGGACTTTGCACCCCAATTAGCAAGAAAATCAGCACATGAATTGCCTTCACGATAGTTATGAGAAATATGATAATCAAGGGTGGTAAGAAGCCCCCTCTTACGATTAAGTAAATAGAAAAATTTGACATTTCCATGAGCTCCCAACTTTAATAATTCCAAGAGAAGGAGAGCATCAATTTCAAACTATATTTTCTGGAATATTTTCTGAATGCGGATAATCCCATAGTGAAGACCATAAAGCTCAGCAAATAGAACATAATAGGGTCTTAAAGGAACAACAAAAGCAGAGATCACTTTTCCTCTATAATCTCTTAAAATACCCCCATAACCATAAAAGCCATTAGAAACTAATCCATCAGTGTTGACCTTAGTGACATGATAATTAGGCTTTATCCAATATATAAATTTATGAGTATGCTCAAATTCAGAAGAGGGGAAAATAATCCCAAGGTTAAGGGCCTAAAGTTTAAACCCTTTGAAACTAGAGGGAGTAATGAGATCAACTTTATAAAGAGTTGTAATTTTATATTTGGGTCTAGAAATAATACGGTGATAGTTCATAGGGATAGAAATGATGCTAAGCATCGTGGTATCCCACCATATATACCACAACAGAGTAGTAGCTAACATACCTTTGACATGGCCCTTTGGGGTATAAGAAAGAAAAGTTTGAAGAAGCTGCATGATAGAGAGGGATCCATCAAAGAGAAGAGTGTTTAACATACTATCATACTAGCTCCAAACCTTAGTAGCTATAGGGCCATTCACGAAGACATGATCCATAGTTTCAATGTGAAAACAACATTGGCATTTGGAGGGAAGATGGTAACCTTTGTTAAAGAGGATGGCATCAACAAGAATGTAGTGCATTAAAATACGCCAAGTTAAAACTGAGAAAGAGGTAGGGATAGAAATACTCCAGATTTTAGTGAAAATTAATGATTCTTGAGTTTTAAGTCTGAAAGCATGCCAAACATCCTTGAAAGACAAGGTAGATCCCCAACAGTTGTGCCAGCTAGCCCAATGTGTTTTTTTTGGAAGACGAGATAGATCCCCAAAAAAATTTGTTAATAAGTATGTTAATATTTTTAATAATAGAAGTGATAGGCACAATAGTGGAGAGCAGATAGAGAGGCAAAGAGCAAAGAATACTTTTGATCAGGATAAATCTAGCTCCAAAGGAAAGTAAATGGAACTCCGAAGAGAAAATTTTCTTATATATTTTCTGAATAATATCATCAAATAGGGAGGATCTTTTCGTTCCTCGATATAAAGGTGTACCAGTACTTAATAGAGGTGATGAGCAAAGCCCATAATATTCTTAATAGCATTGATTCTAGGTGATGAAATCGACGGACTAGAAATAAAACAACTTTTGTAAGGCTTATTATTTAAGCCACTTTCCCTACCAAATAAAGTAAGGAGTTTATGTAACATTTTAATATAGAGGGTAGATCCATTACAGAATATAATAAAATCATCAGCAAAGCTGAGGTGGGAGATGGGAAATCCACCCCTAGTTTTGTAGAACATGTTAAGCATTTTACAAAACATCTACTTAAGGCTTCTAGAGAGATATTCCACAACAATAATGAAAATGGCCGGAGAGAGGGGATCCCCTTCCCTTATCCCATGGGAGGAAGAGAAGGAAGGTAAGGTGCTAGACTTGTCTCAACAACTATTGTTTTAATTTAAATAGAAATATGTCAAACTAAATCATATAGAATGAAGGGTAGAAGAGTTGATATCAATAGGCTTAGCCCTTCAGGGATAACCTCCAATCCCTTAGACCACACCTATAAAGGTAGATAAGCCTCAATTAGTGCATATAATGGATTAGAACAAAAGCAGTACTCCTTTAGATGAAGATTTATGCAGTATGTATAAGAAGGGTACATATAATGCAGCTCTTCAAGAGTAAGATATCAAGAATTTTGCTGGAACAATAAGTGGAGGTATTGGCTTAAACCCAAACAGTCCTCATTAGTTTTAAAAGAAAGACTTAACTTAGAAAATTTTGATGTGATCCAATATCCTCAAGTGTTTGTTCCAACATCCTTCAAGATTTTTTCTGGTAGTTGGAATCCATAGCAGCACGCACATTGCCCACTTTAAAGCTAGTTGTTGAAGTCTTTGGATATAGCGATTATTTTATTTAGATGATTTATTAATAGCCTAGTTGATGTGGCATTTGATTGGTACACTAAACTACTACCAATAGTTCAATGAAGATATTCACCTAGTTAGTATCTCTCATGAAAAGATTTGTAGGAACTAAGTTAAAGGTGACTATAGGGGACATAGTTGTTGAAGAGCCAAAACCCAATGAGTCCTAGTTGATTACATCCTTGGCTTAAGAAACCTTAGTATGAAGTGTGAACCTTAGCTTCAAAAGTAGAATGTCATTAAGATTCTACTCAAGGATATTTATGGTTTATGCTTAAAAGGTTCACTATCAAAAATGCGAGATGCTTTTAGCAAGGCAGTTAACCTTCAGAAGGAAGCAAGTAACTATCATTCCTAGACCATTCATGTAAATTAAAACACCAAAAATTCTTTGAGAAAAAGCCACAAGTAGTGTTAGTGCTAGATAATGGAAAGCGACTATTTTAGGGTTTAATCTCAAGACCTCTACTTACCTCCACACCAACAAGAGCATCATTTATAGTATATCAACATAAGGTAATTACACTAATCTTACATTTGCTAAAAAAATTAAATAGGTATTGATTTTTTAAGAGGGTGGCAATCATAAAAATACTATTTGAGAGGCCTAATTTTCAACTACTTAAGCCCAAGAAGCTAGAAGAAGTGGATAATAGGGATGATCCTAACTATTATTCCTAGCACCAATTTCTTAGGCATACAATAGAAGACTTCATCACTTTTAAGGATTGGCTACAAAAGAATTGTAAAATTGGTATCATAGTGATCACTAAGGAATACTTAGTGGAATTCATGATAGGGATTGCAAAGTAGTCTTTGGGGTCCTATTACTGAAGAATGTTGGGTTATATCTCTATCTCAAGTCTCTTAAATGATAATTTCTAAATTCAAAAAACTTTCTCTAAAGGTACATGAACTAGCTCAGACGTCCACCACACTAGTAGGTTTGCAAGTTGTAAAAGTTAACTTGAAGAAGGTTGATGTTGAGTAGAAGCCACCAGAGATACAACAATAGAACCACCACCTACAATTCCTTTCACCTTTACATCATTGTAGAAACATTGGGGGCATTAAGCCACTCATGCTGCTCACATTGTATGACTTCTATTTTGACTCACTGAAGGCAAATAAATCAATGAAGAAATATTTCACTTACATCTTTTCCTTGTGTGATAAATTCAAAAATCTTAATCTTAATAACAACTCTTTGAGTCTCAATAATCAAAATGATCTTGATCAATATATTCTTTTTGGTGACTTTGACTCTAATAGTGACATCCCTATCTTAAATCTTCAGGGTGACCCTATCAAGATAGTGTAAGAGTCATCTGATTCTGAAGATCCATTAGAAGAAGCTTTGGGTGCCCCAACTAATAGGTAAACATTTCTACAACTCTTCTATCTAATTATACATAAGTTAGTTTTATAGTGCTAGAATTCTTCCTCCTAAGATGGCATCTTAGGATAAGGGTAAGTTCATCATTAGTTTCAATGAATAGATAGCCCCTCAAATAGATACTCCAAAATAGAATAAGCTTATGGAGAATTAGCTAAAGGTTAACTACAATGGCCTATTAGAAAATCACCAGCTAAGCTAAGCATACATGATGCATTTATCTTATCCAAAAAGATGAAGTCATCTTTGATCAATGATTTTTTTGATGGAAAGATATGCTTAGCTCCTTGGTCACTTAGATGAAGAAAGGCGTGTTATTACAAGAAAGCTCTAGAAGCCAAATTTTTTAGACGAGGATTTACTTTTGTGGACTACATAGCACAACCACCCATTGTAGATCCTAGTGGATTTGGGCAACTTTAGATTATCTATAATGTTTATCAACACAGGTGCATTGATTAATATCATGAGTATAAGAACCCTTTCCTAGTTGAGAATCAACATCATTAGGCTCTATTCTAATAAGATGATGTTGAAAGGATTCAATAATCAAAGTGAGAGAACCTTAGGCTCAATCATATTACTACCACAAATTAATGATTGGAAGACTAAGGAAAATTTCTACATTATGGGCTAAGAGATGTTCTTTAATGCTTTGTTAGGTTAGTACATGGATATAGGAGAACAACATGGTAGTATCCCCCCATCCATCGCATCAAGTTCATACAAGGTGCTTAGAGTACTATATCAAAGGTCACTTGAAGTCATTTTGATACATAAAATTGGGATATATGAAGATGTAGCCTACTACCTCCCTAAGAGACCAAAATGTACTCTCATGATGTCACAATAACGTTAATCAAAAAGAGAGAGAAAAAGTTAAAGTAAAAAAAGGGAAAGAGAAAAGAAAAAGAAAATGAAAAAAGAAAGGGAGAAAAGAAGAAAACTTGGGCAAGGGAGTAGAGTCCAACATCATTTTCCATTAAAATCTCACCTCATCTTTCTATCTAGCAGGTGAGATGTATCAAACTCTTATAATATAAGGACAAAGCATGCCTGGAGAAGGCATGAGAGGAGGAAGGCTCTCTCACTATCTACATAGACTTATAACTTAGTATAGCGGATGAGTCCTAGATGGTCAACACACCAATTACCTCCCCACATTTGCAGACTCTACTAAAGGTAACATTAATCTCAGATAATGTTCAAGATAAATTCCTAAGCAAAGCATTGATGTATCTATGTTGTCATTATATAAGAGAATCAACCACTATGTGAACACTTTAACTCTAACCCCACTTTCCATAGAGACTATTGGGGATTAGTAGTCTCAAAATGAACCACAATTGAATAATGATTCTAAGCCTTAGAAGTTTTACTTAGAGCATCATCCTTAGGTTCAAGAGTTGATGTAAAACTTGGGGATGAATCTTTTAAAGAATTAATAAAATTACCTTTTGATTAGTATTTACTTTGTGTTAAAATTAACAAAATAGAGATTAATACCACATATATGATCTAAGCACAAATCAAAATATTTCTGAGAAGTTAAAGAAGAATAAATGTAAGAATGTGCAATCTAGGCTATGACTTGGTAAAGTTGTTCTTATGGATAATGATGAATCGCTTGGTCATCACCAACAACCTAGAGTCTGATAGATTCTTGCTAACCTCATTTTTGGATGAGATTAACATCATCCTTAAATTAGTAATTAAGATACTTAATCCTAGATTAAGAGCCACATGATTAAGCACTTAGGATACTATGCTTAGTGACTTAGTAAATTCTTTTAAGGTTTGACTTAACATAATAGATTAGGTGAACTTAACCCAAATTCAAATCTAATAAAGAATCAAATACATTCCAAATAAAATCAAAATAAATTTGAGTTTAAAATGAGATAATTAGGATGGTTAACCCAATTATCCTACCTAAACTCAAAGAGATTCAAATAAATAAAAATATTCAAATTAAACTAAATGAAAAGAATGAAGTCATTACATAAACATAAATGAATTTAAAACTAAATCCAAATGAAGGTCAAAGTTGGTCAACCATTTGGCATAGAGTTCACTTATGTGGTTCCCACCAAGTCAAAGGTCAACCCACTTAAATTCAACTAAATGAAGTCATTCCAATAATCAAATTCATAAAATGAATATGTTTAAACATGAATCAAATGAATTTAAATCCAATAATATTTTATTTGTGCTAATTAGATCACTTTATCCAAATAAATCCAAACGAACTTTATTAAAACCAAAATCCAAATTAAATTGAAATTAATTCAAATAAAATACTTAAAATTATTTGGAAATCAACATTCAACACAATCCAAATCATTCGTCTAATTTGACCAATTCAATCATTTGACCCAAATGAGTCTAACTTAACCCATTAAGCCAAATTTGGGTTAAATGGGTCAAAATTGAAATTAACTTCAAGCCAAATGAAATTAATCACTCTAAATCAATCCATACATGTGATTAAATATTATTAGAATATAACAAATCTTAATTGAGTTGAATTAGCCATTTGTGTTAATTGAACTCAAGTTAAACCATTTAAGTCAAAATGGGTCAAGTTGAAGTAAAATCAAAATCAATTCAAAATTTAAGGAAATCAATCAATTTAAAACATCAAAAATCATCAAATAAATATAATTGAATCTAAATCTGAATCATAGAAGACCATTTAAACTAAGGAATTTAACTTGACTTATTTAGGTCAAAAGAGCTAAACTTAACTCGAATCACATAAAACCTGACATGGCATGTTGTAATTGACCTCTAAATTATCCATTTGTTACTCAACACTAATTAAAACTTAAATATAAAACCAATTAATTAAAATAAAAATAACTAAACCACTTTAGTCAATTTTAATTTAAAATGGCATCAAATAAGTTCAATTCCCAAATCCAACTCAAATGGATTTCTATTTGACCCATGATTCATCTTAGTTTGACTTGGCCAATCAACCATCAATCCAAATGAGTGTTGTAGTCATGCCAAAAGTAAACAGATGCCATATAAGAGTCATGGGAGATGATTCATAGCCATAGGAAAGAAGAAAAAATTCTAAGCAAAATGGAATCAAAATCCCATTTCTCTCCCCATACCTCATCCACCTCCTTATCTCAAATGATTTGGACTCTCTCCAATCGTTGATCACCCTACCTCCAATGGTGGAAGTGACCATTAAAATCCAATTTATTTTTCTCCATGTGAAGCTCATAGATAAGAAAAAAGTGAGAAAGAAGACTTTCTCTTCTCATGTTATGCATCCCAATACACTGCTAAAGAGAGGCCAAATTGACCCCCTACTAGAGCTCTCATCGTTGTTGGTCAGATTCTAGCCACCCAAAATATCTTATATGTGGCTCTTAGCCATATATAAAAGGAGAAGAAGAAGACTTCTTCTCATGAATCCAACCATCCTAAAATGCTCCTGAAGGAGAAAGAAGATGAATTAAGATCTTCCCCGAGCATCTCGTGGCTGGAAAGCTTGAAATTGGCCAAAGCCGGTGGCCAAGCTCTCAACCAAACTTGGAAAGTAGGAAAATGAGCTCCACAAGCCCAATTGACTCTCCCTACCCTTTTGATAGGTATAGGAGAACTTAAACGAGCTCTTCCGTGAGTTCCCACCATCGGCAAACCAGAGTTTGACCAAGGTCGATGGCAAGGTGGGAAGCTTTGGTCTCCATGGTGATCCATTGGGAGGTAAAACATGAAACTTTTCCTTGAGGCTCACTTCATCTCCATAAAGCTTTTTGAATTGTCCCTGCTACCAAAGATCACCACTGGCAAGGTATGCCTCAAAATTGACCCCATTGTCATTTTTATTTTGTCTTTTGTGAAGTAAACATGACCCATAATGAGATCAAGCAATCTAGATGTGTTGAAAATTGGCTCTTGATCCATTTGTAAACAAAACCTCACACCTTGGTCATGTAGATCACTAGAAATCAACCCTAAATGGTGGACAGTCTTTATATCTCTAGCGGGAGGATAGGGATACAGTTCTGATGAATCCCACATCCACACCACCTTTTGACGTGGTATCCATATGGACCTTGTATGGTCTAGTGGCATTACGTCATGTGTAAAATGGCACCCGCCGTCGTGGCGTTGATTGGATTAAGTAAAAAAATCAATTTTCTTAAATTAAAAAATGCTAAAAAAATCTCCATAACTTCAAAAGCTCATAGAAAATAAAATATTCAACTAAAAAACATACAAATAAGGGCTCTATGGATTTATCTCAGTGAGGAGAATCCATTAAACTCAAAATCCCTAATTTTTATTGGGTATTATTTGAGTTAATTTGAGTTTAAATGGAAATAATCAAACTCAAGTAAAACTCAAATCATTAATCCAATTAAGTTGAAACTTTGGAGAATTGAAATTAAGGTTAAAACTTACCTTAGATAAAATTTCATGATTTATTGGAAAGTAAATCAATGGACATGTAAATCTCAACCATAAACTATTAATTCAATAAAATAAATTAATAGTAAATTAAAAAATCATGCTTTATAAATTTAATTTGAACAAAATCATAATAAATCTTAATGAACCTAAACACATCATTAAATACTCTCTATAATCCCAATAAACCAAATGATCAAATTTCTTAATTTAATTAATTAATTTAAACTTTAAAAAATCATAATAAATCAACCAAATTTTAAGACTTTAAATAAACCCTTTATGAATTCATCTTCCAAATGAGAAATTTAAAAAATTAAAACCCTAATTAATTTATTTTAATTTAGGCTTAATTTAAGTTTTGTAAAAAATAATTAAAACCAATTAGTTTTAAATTATACATCTTATTAGAATGACACTTTGGGAACTTAAATTGGTAGGGAACCCCACTAGCCATAAAAAATTCAAGATCAAATTATCATTGATTTGAAGTTGTTGAATTTCTAATATTTAAATCAATATAATTGAAATAATAAATTAAAAAAAATCTTAGAAATTATAAGAATTTATCAAAACACTTTAAAACATTATTATTAACATCAAACACTTAAGAAAACTTTATAACCCTATGAAGTTAAATATTTTGATTAATTGCATACTAAGGTTTAATGAAATGAAAGAAAATAAAATCAAACCTTAAATTATTAATTTGATAAATTCTAATAAATCAATTAACCAATTGAAACTAAAACCTTCTAAACTAAGTTGAATAGCAATATCAACTTTAAATGAATTAAGTGAATTCATTCAAGCTAATGAACATAAACACTAATAAACATAAACATTAATGAAATAAATAAATGAAATCAAGTGAAATTCAAATAAATCAAGTAATTAAAATTCAAAATAATCAAGGTTTTTAATCAAGTTTAGTCATCCAAATTCATTAACATTAATGAAATAAATAAGTAAGATCAAATCAAAATGAACATTTAATTAAATAAAAGAAAACACTTTAAATTTTAACCAAATGTTATAAACTAAAATTAAACTAAATCATCATAACGTGGACTTTAAATTAAGATTTTAAAAAGCATTTTGAATCTTAACTAAAGATCATAAATCAAACCAATTGAACATTAATTAAATAAAAGAAGTGAAATAGAATGAAATCACAAATTTCATTAACATAAAAAATCTAACAAGAGAAAAGTAAAAATCAAATCAACTTAAAATAATCACCAAAATGAATAAAAAGAAGTTAAAAATATTTAAGATTTTAGTTTGAAATTGGAATGAATTCATCTAATGGAAATCTCATTTTATTAGGATTTAATGTTGAATAAATATTCCATCCAAAGTAAAATTTATTTTATTATTTATTCATTAAAACATAAACACAAATAAAATAAATCTAAAATGAAAATGAAAACATAAATCAATTAAATCATTTAAATTGAAACCAAATGGTAAATTAAATATTTTCCAACTTAAAATCAAATTCAAATTAAAATATGGCTAGTGTAGTCATAACACACAAACTCTTTCTTCACACATTAGATTATTAAGTCAAATAAACTTAGGTTAATCAAATGATATGATTTAATAATTTTATTATTTTATGGTGCATTATTTTAAAATAGATGGATAGGATTCTTTAGAAATAACACCATTTTCTCTGGGGTTGTCTAAAAGGGATTGTTGTAAAAAATTATATATAAATATTATTTCCTAATTTTAGTCTCTAAACATAGCAAATAAGACAATTTAAAAGAAACCAATGCTATGTTGACTATGTTTATTAATATTACTAAAGTTGTTTGTATTTAACATTTATTTTGTAGAGTTTAGGATTTATTTTAGAATTTTAAATATAATTTGAGTCTAGAATTAGGTTAGGATCTATGGGTTTAAATATAATAGAAGCTAACCCTACTAGTGCATAAAATGGTCCCCTGAAGCGTGGAGCTCCTTGAAGAAGGTAATGATCAAGAAGAAGATCCCATAGATCAAACTTTTAGTTCTTTAAGATATAAAAGAGCTCAACCCATTTTTTCTTTTCTTCTATGGTGAATGCTAGAATGCATTGGCCTAATCTATTTAATTTATTTTGTTTAATTTTTTTGGGTGGACAATAAAAAAACCTACTTTTCTAGGTTTCTTTCGGTGGTTGTATTTCTATGATGAAATGCTTGGAACATTAGGCTCTTATGAAAACTAATTTTTTTACTCAATCTAAATCTAAACAACTTGAACAAAAAAAATCAAAATTCCATGTTAATTAAAGCCCTAGGCTCAACTTGAAAGCAATTAGAAATAGTTAGCTTTTATGAAATTTGCTAGCTTATTGTTCATACTCCTTGAATTGGCCGCTTCACTCATTGCACATAAAGGGATTCTGACCTACGATGACTACCCTTCTTGGGGAAGTGTGTCTTCACTTTTTGATTTGGCCCATGATTGCTTCTAACTATATATTATTGTAGACATAAATTACACCATGGCCTTAAATGAATTATGAGTCAAAACAAAATATGAAATTTATTGCATTAGTTAGGATATCATACCTAACATGGTCTTAGGGTTAGAGTGAGTTTAGATTCATTCATAATAACACTCATCCATCTTGCATACCATGAAGACAAATTATGGATTTAAAAATTGCTTAGGTGGTGTTTAATTAGCCCTTCTGGTGATAAGTCCAGTAGAGTCAAGGTCATTTCCTCAAGTGAGAGAAAGTGCTAATAATTCTCATGGTTTAACTAGATCAGCCTCTAACTTATATTAGAGCACTTGTAGGCTAAGGTTCTAAATCATCATTCTAGAATAAGTCTTCAAACCTAAGCATTTTAGTATTGTAATCCTGAATCTAAACCCAGATTTCTAATAAAATGTCAATTCAAGCTCTATTAAATTCAATCTCAAAATTATAAAGCCTAATGGTAGGTTAATTGAAATGCCTGAGCATCCCAAAATCTATAGGCATTTCCTATTTAATCCTCATTAGTCTTCAAAAGAACTCTTTCCGTTTGAGAGCATTCCTCATTAAATTTCTAAATTATCATCCTTTTAAGATTAGCTTTGAAATCCATAAAAATAAAAATCTATTTCTTTAATCGAGAGTATTCTTAGGAATAGATCCTTCATTCTATAGATGTAATTAAATAGAGGCTTGCCCTTATAGAGAACTATGAACTCGCAAAATAAACCTTATTCTACTTCTCCATATAGTTTAGGGAAAAATCAACATCAAGACCCGCCAACCTTAAGAGTCTTTATTAAGTAATCAAATCAATTATTGTAATATGTTTATCTTTAAGATATATTTATCTCTTAATGACATATTTGATTACCCAAATAAGTACAAGATTTGCATGGTGTTCCAAAAATAAAAAATTCTAATATTTTTTTCTGCAATAAAGTAGTTCCTCCTCCATCTTTAAATATAGACTTTATTTCTATACATCGATAATGTACTTGTGTCACTCATTTAGATTGTCTTTCTTCTGATGCCTCTCCATTTCAACCTTGGTAGAGCTCATCAAACATCATTAACTTTGGTTCAAGAACTTTTCATTTATCATAGTTAAATGATTGGGTCTTAGAACTACCCCCTTAAAACTTTTAATAAGATTTTGAAAAAGTAAAGCAAAGTCACTTCTGTTTGACTTAATTTTAGGTCAAAATGGATTTGGTATCATTTAACAATAAATGAGAAATATCATTTTCAAAAAATTTAAAGAATCATAAGAAAGAAATTTTAATTTTTTTTAAAAAATCACAAAGTCCCCTTTGTTCTTCTATTTTTACTTTGTCCAAAAGCTAGAGTCAAGACAGTTCCTTAAATTAATACCCTCTGTACTAATACATTCAATGACAACAAACAATTGAGAATGTATATTGAAATGAAGGAGTTCCTTGAATTCTTAATGAAAACTCATGAAATTAAAGGAAGTGGGTATAGTTTTACCTATTTACCACCACCATGATTGAAGCTTAAGTTGCTTTCTAAAAGAATTAACATAAAAAAAATTTATAAAAGAGGGATAAGTATAATCTTTAAATAATGCCTTGTTGACCCAAAATAAAAGCAAATTGAGCATTATGATGCAAAATTTAAAACAAATGCTAAAATGAAATGAATCATTAATCAAGGCATTACGTAATTTTGTAATTTAACTTTAATCATTAGCAACTTTTGATGTGGCACCACTCTAAAAAAGTTCTAGAGTTATCTTCTGTGATGAAGATCTACTACTAGGAATTGTTAAATAAAATAAAATCTCATATAACACAATGTGGAAAATCATAAGAAATATCTAAATCTTGTTGATTTAGGTGCATCGGTCAACATCAAATGTAATCATGCATGAAAATGAATATACACAAGCCCTTATGATGAGATGGTGTTAGGATTCAATCAAGAAAAGAAAAGGAGTTTTAAACTTAAGAAAATTTAATCTGGAAACTTAAAAAATATAATATCAATCACAATGTTGATTAAGATGGATAATTGAAGTGATATCTTTGAAATTTAGGAACATCTTTAATGCTCTTGGATGGTCCTATCTAGCCCAAATTAAGAAAAGAGAGAAGAAAATAATCATCATTACAAAATAATATTCACATCCATTCCGTATTCATGAGATTAGAGTCCTCAGGAATGTTATTTTTTATTAGTCTTGTAAAATTAAAGCACTACAAACAAAAAAAAAAAAGAGAAAAGAAGAAAAGAAATAAGATGCTTAGTTCCTTACCAAATCTTGTATTTAGTCAAATAATCAAGAAATTTCTTACTAAGTAATGTGAGTTAAAACAAGAAAAGAATTGAGTATGTAATTGTAAAATGTTGTATTCTATTTACAATGCATCTAGTGTCTTAACAAATGTTGTATCTAAAAAAATATTAAATATAACATCTTACAAAAAGTTGAAATGTTGATAAACAAAAAAGAAAAGAAAGAAGGAAAAGAAGGGAAAGAAAGAAAGAAAGGAAATAAAAAGGATGGAAGGACTATTTCTAAGAGCTAAAGAGTGAAGTTTGATATTTTTGAGTATATGGGAACTTTAACTCTACCCCTCTATATCAAACAAGATGGTAGAGTTAGAAGTCAAAAGTAGCCCCTAACATAAAAAAAATAAAACAAATCAATTTTAAACCATCTTTAAATTCAATAAAATGTGTGAACCTTAGAGATAAAGATAATAGATTTACCTTTTCAAGTATCCCTTGTCTAAAAAATTCAATCAAGTAAGAATCAATCCCTTACAAGTGACCTAAAATATGAACTATAAAGAAGAAAAGCTATAAAGCTTTAAAGAAATTGAATTTAGAAAGACAACTTAATGTTCAGACAGAGCCATTGTAAGATGAGAATTGCTTAATAGTTTGGGTTCTAACTTTCTCTTTGAAGGCACTACATATTAAACAAGCATTGTTTAGTTATGTCCAATTATTTAAATAACTTTCTAATTCTGGATTGACCTTAAGAACTTAAAGAAGAACTCAAATCCACAATTGACAAGTTAAGAGAAAGAAGTTTAGAAATAGAAATAGATCTACAACTGACATCAATAAGCTCATGTTTTAGGAAATTAGATATTGATGACTTAATCAAGTTATTCTTAGAGTTTAAGAACTACTTTACCTAGAATTAAAATAAAATGTTCACTTTATCTCTAGATGTAGATGTTTATATGATTAAGTTTGATTCCATTTCAATAAACTAAGTCCTTTGATGTATGCTCAAACTTAAAAGAAAAAAAGATGTTGCTAAATTTAAAAGCTCAATAATGGTTTTTACATGAGAAGAAAATATTCTTCTTGGTTAGCTAAAATCATCAACAAAGAATATAAAATAAAATTGAAAAGGGTCAAATCCACATGTGTCAAATCTTGAGACTCAAATAAGGCTATATCTTGAAGATGATTCTTCTTACCTATACTTGACTTTAGAATCAAAAAGATTCTTTACATAAGATTATCCTCATCCAAGGATGACTTGATGACTTATCTAAATATAATCAACTCAAAAAAAACTCATAAGGAAAAGCATACAACATTCAAAATTCTCTGTGGATATTTTGATACATGGTCATATTCAAAAAATGTTGGGATAATTTTCCAAAAGTCATGATCACAATTTTGATATCTTCACTTTTATTCAAGTGAAGTGTTAAATTAAAAATCTTGCTAAAAAATGAAAAGTAAAAGAAAATAAAATTTATTAGTACTTGAAAATGATCATGTCACTAAAAGCTTATCCCTAAAGATCAAAAGTAAACAAAAAAAATTAATAATTAAATCTATCTATAAAATATCATTTGAAGAAACCTTTAAAGAATTGTAATCCAACCTTAGAAGTTTTATCTTAAAATTATTGATAGAATTTTATATTCTCAAACAATTCAAATTCAACCTCCCAATTTCTTTATTGATTAGGGGTAATAAGAACAAAAAATAATAAAATACCTTTGAGAGAATCTAAGAGCTTGCTTACTTTGATTCTCATTCATTCATGAAAACTATATCAATTGTAGTTTTAAAAGAATCTCTTAATCTTATTGAATTCAAATTAATAAAGAAAAAAAGTGTGAAGACCCTACAAGCTATTGTTTGCATAAGAAAGGAGAGAGAAAATAAAGCATTATGGCCTAGAGCGCCACGGTGCTAAAATCGTGGTGCCTCGACACTGTCACTTGCTTATAAAATCTAGAAACCCAAACCGCCCCCAATTTCCTACTTAAATAACACAGTGCTACTACATTATGAAGCTAGCACCGAGGTGTTGTCATAATGACCTTCAATTTTAAAGCAAGAAAACTACCGCTCGTTGTTGACCTCATTTTGGATGAAGTTAACATCATTTGTAAAATTATTAATTATGACACCTAATCTTATATTAGAGGCTTCCTAATTAAGTACTTAGGACACTACACTTAAGTAACCTAGTGCATCCTTTCGGAGTGTATAATAGCCGTAATGGCCTGTTCTTTTAATTTAAATTTGGCTTTATTTATTTTGAATGTGTAATAGAATCAACCTACTTTTTTAGGTTACTTTTTGCACTATGCTTTCTATAATGAATGTCTAGACACTAGGATCTGAGGAAAACTAAATTTTCTACACAACTTAAATTTAAATAATTTAAACAAAAACTAAAGATATTTATAACTTTAGAAATAAATTAAAGCCTTATGAACAACTTAAAAGCAACTAGAAACAACTAACTTCAGAACCATGATAGCATATTATTCTAACTTCTTGAATTGAGTGCTTCACCCATTACACATTAAGGGCATCTAACATTTGAGGATGACCACCTTCTTAGATAAGTCTACTTTCTCTTCTTGAATTATCTCTTAACCACTTCTAATTACATGTCATTTAGACATAAACTGCATATCCCAAGACCTTAAATGAATTATGAGTCAAAATATTTAAAAGCTAAAAATTATTGCATTAGTTAAGTACATATCATACCCAACATGATCTTAGGGATCAGAGTGAGTTTAGGTTCTTAGATTCTTTCCTAAATGTAACAGCCTATCCATCTTGCATAACATAAAGACTAGCATCATGGATTTAAAAATTCATTTAGGTGGTGTTAGCTGGCAAACCTTCCAGGTGGGTTATAATTCCAAAAGAATTAGGGATAGGTTCTTTTTCTCAAGCAGGAGTAAGAGCCAATAATTCCTAAAAGTCAACCTAAGTCAAGCCTCTGAATTATGTTAGAAGCATTTATAGACTTAGGTTCTAAAGCATCCTTCTATGAATAAGTCTTTAACCCTATGCATTCTTGCAGTCTTGTACAACTAAAATATAAGCCCTAAATTTTGAATAAAAATAGAAATTCAAATCTAAACAAATTTTACCTCAAAAATTTAAAGCCCAATGGTAGGATAGTTGAAGTGTCTACAAGGTATCCTATTTTCTATAGACATTTCCTACTTTATTCTAATTAACCTTAAAAAACTCTTCCCCTTTTGAAGTTCTCCCTTTTGAAATTCTATTTTAACCATCCTTTGAAACTACTCTGAAATCTATAGAAATAAGAGCCAATTTTTTTAATCTAGAGTATTCTTAAGAAGAGATCCTTATTTCTAAGATGTAATTAACTATAAGGGCTTTCCCTTATAAGAAACTACGATCCAAGTATAAAATAAATCTTGTCCCTACTTTTCATGTTGCTCAAGGGAAGAATCTCCGAATCTTAAAAGACTCATTAGCCTTATAAGTTTATTTTAAGTGATTAAATCTATTATAGGATAACATGTTTATCTTCCAAGATAATATGTTTATTCTTTAATGATGAATTTAATTACCTAAATAAGAAATTCTTAAAATCTATGTGGAGTAATAAATTTTCCCCACACTCTCCCCACAATAATAACCACCCAAGGATGATGAGAATTATTTTAGAGCTAAAAACTATCCCATTAGTGGAGAATCTTCTATAAAAAGAGGACAATTGCCGCCCCCCCTCACCTTCCATAGGTCTCTCCTTTTTCTTCTCACTCCACACTACAACTTGGGCATTTTTCTACACTCTCTTCAATGTATATCCTCTCTATGTTCTCTTGTACACTCTTCACTTGCACACTGTCAATTTCATACCTCCACCATTGATATTGGACTCGGTGCGAGATGGTAGTCCTCCTTCATCGATTTTGGATCTAGAGTAAAGGAGACAAACCTAATTATGTTAAAAAATATTTTAAGCACACAAATCTTAAAAAACATCAATATTGAAGGCCTCTGCCATTGAACTTGGTTTTGATGTGAGAACTCCCTCCTCCATTGATTTTGGATCCAAAACAAAGGAGAAGAGTATTTTTACACTAAAAAAGTATGAATTTTAGCACTACTAAATTGTTATACTATCAAAATTTTGAGAAATCAATGAATCTCCCCAAAGAAAATTGCCCAAAAAAATGGTGTTCCCAATATGTAGCATCTAGATGCTAGGATATAATGCCAGTTAGGTTATTGAGAATTTAAATATATGTTTCCTACATCTTATAGCGCCATATTCTTAGTCCACAGTTACCTCTCTGTTCTAAACAAAACATGCATCATAACATCACAAGCTATATCAAGTGTTATGGCATCGCATTATTTTTATAATTTTTGTTGCCTATATATATCAATCAATCTCTTGTTATCTAAAATTCAAATTATACAATCTCAATATTGCCAATGAAGTGCCATAACATTAGCATCTCAGGTTAGGACCCAAAAGTTCTTCTATCTTATAGCACCACAATGCTGTCAATAGAGCACCATAGTGCTGACCCCTCAAGTAGTTTACCAAAAAACTTCAATCTTATAGCACCATTACACTGCCAATTTGGCAATATGGTACAACCCTCTTGGGTTAAATAACAAAACATCCCTAACCTATAATGCTGAAGCGTTGCTTCTAAGGTGCCTCAACACTGTCTTCTTTGGTAATAAGCCAAATGTCTCTATTTTATAATGTAGCAGTGCTACATGTTATCTGCTACAACACTACCTTTTAAGATAATAAATTTGAAAAATAAATAATATGATCTACATCAACCCACACAATAATTGCCTAATTATTGATTGATGATGTTTCAGTTAATTTCTCATTGGGTCTCAATATTGTTAACAAAACCTACTCATTCCTCAATGATCATATTGATTACAAAAATTCATTTGAGGAATATATTTAAATTGGATGAAATTCAAAATAACTTAAAGCAAACAATCATCCACCCATCTATAATTATTTGTTAAGGATTATAAGCTAAGAAAACCTTTACTCACAAAAGAGTTAATGTCAAATTAAATATATCACTATGTTCATACTCAAATAATCTCATGCCAATAAGGATGTGGCTAGTATCCTCTATCTATGTGGTTTTATCATCAAATGACACCACATGAAATGCAAATATGACTAAGTAGCTTAGCATTTAAAGCTCCATTATATTTCGATGATGGTAATAACAGATATTCCCTAATAGCTTTGCTCCTTGAGCCATGAGTTATAGATTATATTTATTAAAACCTTATGTTAGCTAAGGTTGACTTAAATTTTCACTTTAGATAAATATCACCTCAAGTCCAAGAATACCTTAGATACAACCTATTATTAACAGATTTTGATCGTAAACTATTTCCTTTAGCTAAGTAAACTTGGGACCACAACAATCAAGGATGACAGAACCATGGGATCTTGATTTATGTCATCACCTCCTAATATACACTTTAAGCTAAATAATACCATTTATGCCATAGTACACACCACTAGACATGGATGGGTGAGAATTTTTCTTGGAATTACTATATTAAGAAAAATGAGAAGCATTAATTAAATTAAAATAAATGATTCATTTATTTTAGATTCATCAATATTAAATTATTTATATTTTTTATATCTTAATATTACAATTATTCATTAAGTTATTCATTTTGGATAGTATGAACTAAATGCAAGATAGAAGTTCCAATAAATGTGTGTTACAGCAAGATAAATTATGTTTAAACTTTATTAAATTATTTCCATGTCATTCATAATTTCTAGTGCATAAAAATTAAATTATCCCAAAATTATTTGTTTTCATCTTATTCTCTCTCCTATTATTCTTTCTTCTCTCTTAATATCTTTTCATTTTAGCATTGTTTTGGCAATTTATTAATGAATTTTATGTAATAAATTGTGTGAAATTCATTCATAATATGTTATATTATTTTCTCTTTTTTCAGATTTTAAAATTCATTTATTTGAATTATTCTTTAACTTAAACTTCTTCTTGCATGGCATGTAAATAAAATCAAATCTTTATGGAATATGTTGACCATACCAAGCATGAATAATTATGATTATTAAGAGCATAAATTTATCTCATGTTATTTTAAATTTAAATTGAAATCAACCATGTTTTTCAAAACAATTTCCTTTTACAATTTGACTTACTTTAGAAAAGTTTAAGGAGTCCAACCACTATGTTTTTAAAGTTATTAAATTTATATGTTATTTAAACATTAAATAAGTATATAATTTAAGCATTTTGATTTAAAATTAATCCAAGCATTATTTTAAAATTTTCTTAGGAAACCTCTTAATTCTTTGAAGTGGGTTTTCATGGATTTATTTTATTCAATACTCCATCCTTCATATCTAAACTTTGGCCGAAATTTCTATGATTTCCTCAACTTTGGCCATGATATACTTTATATTGGGTTTAAACAAATTTTAAAGGAGTTTATGCATCTCTTTGTCGATCTGTCTACTTTCATTTTCAAATTCAAATTAATGCCAAATCAATTTCCTCTCATTGGATCAGTTTTGGCGACCCTAGACTACTCCCTCATCTATTTAAGAGCCTTGTTTCAACTTAAAAATGTTCCAAAAAAGATAAAACTCTTTTTCTCTTTGCTCTCTTTTTTCGATTCTTGCATCATTTCTTAGAGATTTTGTGATACAAGTTCAAGCATCATTCTATTATGAAATTAAATTTTATTTTGTTATTTAAAATACCTTATTAATGCTTGAACTTATTTTAGATTTATCTTTAAAGTAATTTTTCTAAATCTTGATGTGGATAATTTTAGCTCATTGTTTCTATGTTTCTATAAAAATTACATTTATATATTATGAAGATCACTAATTTAAAGACAATATGATTATATTTGATAAAGAATTTTTCCTATGCAATTTGAATATCTTTTAGATTCCATGCTTAAATTTCAATTTATTAATTTGAATATCATTTACTTTGTTAAACAATTTTTGGTAAGATACTCCCATCATGCTAAGCATAAAGATCCAAGGATAAATTCATTATTAAATAAAAAATCAAATTTTTTTCTCTCTTGTTTCAATGTCAATGAAATTGAATTTGCATTCAAGAGGCATTTATCAAATGATAATATTTTGTGTTAAGATTCAGATCTTCTATCATTCTTCTCTTGGAAAATTATTTGGCTTGAAGATTGATTAGAAAAGTGAAGGTTTTGTGTGATTCCACCCTTGGCCAAAACATCATCTCTTTGGTATTTATTTTTTAGGTGCTAAGTTCTTGAACTTTATTTATTCTTCTTGGTTTTGAAGTTTACAAGGTTATGTAAATTTTCTCTTGTGTTTATTCATGACATAATCCTTAGATTTTGTTGGCCAAGAAAAAAAGATAAAAAGATCAATTTGTGTGACTTACCTTCTTGATAATCTTTTAATTTCTTGTTTGGCCTAAACCTAACATGAGGAAATAATTTATTTTGTGCTTAATCATTGAATATTTCTTTTGCTTCTTATTTGCTGAAGTCTTTTAAAGGTATTAATTTCTTAAACATTTGAATATCCATTTTTATCCCTTTGGCTTAAAGTTTCATATTACTTAAATTTGATTGTGCTTAATTACCCTCCTTTAATTTTGACCATATCACATATTACATAAATTATTAAATTCTTATTGATTACTTATATTAAATTGGTTTATGCATATGTTATGTGATTTTCATGATATAATTCAAATCCTTATTCAAGTAATTGTTGAGTTGTTCTAATGGAAAATATCTTTACCATTTGAATAAAAGTTATCTTGTGTGAATAAGAATTCAAAGTAAAGTGTTTGGTGATTGCATTTTTGTTTGCATTTCAAAGTCTTTCAAGAAAATCATTTCAAACCTTTTAAAGATCATTCAAGCAACATTAAGTTACTTAATTGCATTAAATATTTGAATGAAGATCTTGTTGTAATTTCTAAAATTAAAGTGATCTCTTTTTATTAATATTCAATTAGCTTATTATATAGATTAGATTGTGAGTGCAAATATAATTTATAATTGAGAGTTGACTTGTATCTTTCTTTGTTTTGTCTTAATTTTTGTTGTTGTACTTGCTTATGGAAAGTACATATTTTGTGCTTTTTAAAGAAAGTGTATTCTGTACTTGGCCATGAAGGAGAGTAATGAGAGATTTGTTGTAATTTACTTTGGTTTAGTAAATTCCTAGCTATGGCTAGGCATGATATGCATTTTGCCAAACCACATAAAAATCTTTGTGTTCTTAGCAGTACAGTACTTTACTTTCTGTTATTTTTTTTTATTGCTTTATTTACTAAATCATTATTATTAAATTTTTAAGTCTTCTACAAAAGATAAAATTAAATTTTCTAAAATTTATTTTAAGACCCACCACCTCCTAGCTAAGTAGCAAATCCATTGCAAAGGCTATATCATATTTATCATGTCCAATGGGACCTAATGTAAATTTATATTAGATTCATCATGCCCAAAGGGCCTAGATATAAATTTAAATAAAAGATCCATTATGCTTAAATGATCAAATACATCAAGTCATCAATAAATAAAAAGATCCATTATACCCAAAGGTACTGATCAAATCCATCATGCCCAAAGTAAATTTAAATAAATAATCCATCATGCCAAAAAGTGACTAATAGATCTATCATCTCCAAAGGTTGGATAATTACCCAAATTTTGATTCCATCATGTCCAAAGGATCAAATCTAAGCTAACCAACAAACGATAAGTCTAAATATACCCAAAGGACCAAGTTTAAACACCCAAATATACTAACATACCCAAAAGAGTAAAGTCTAAATATATAAAAGAAGAAATAGAAAATTGCTCATGTCGACATGACAAATTCATTGGGATTAATTTGTTTACATAAAAGAGAGAAAATAAAGCATTTAGAGCATCATGATGCTAAATTATAGACAACTTATCATCATCTTACATCTAGACCCAAATTCCCTCAATAGTTGCTTTAAATAACACATCGCAACAAAGATAAGAATAATAAGGGATCATGATGACCTTCAATTTTAAAAGCAAGAAATCTACCATTTATAAAGTGGAACAATTATGGAGCAAAAAAAATTACCTCATTAGTGAAGAATCTTCCTGATGTACTTTTTTTTCCTCTCACTCTCCACTATAGCTTAGGCATTTTTTTTAGAGATCTTCTATATTCTCTATGCTTATATCTTTAAGACAAAATAACTAAAATAAATGGGTGAGAATCATTGCAAACACCTATTTTATCTCCACCATTAATCTAGATTCATGCAAGACATTACTCCTCATCAATTTTGGATTCATAAAGAGAGAATACCACTATGTAAAATATATATTTTTCAATAAATCACAATAAATAAATATCAAATTTAAAGCATTGAACTTGATTCTAGTGAGAAGAACCCTCCTCATTGAAGATCTAGACTAAAGGAGAAGAGCTTTAAACTAAAAAAAAGTAATTCTTGTACAAAAAATTGTTATGGTACCAAAATTTTAAGAAATCTTGAATCACCTAAGAAAATTGCCCAAAAAACTTTCAATATGTAAATTTGGTGACAAAATGTAGCAATTTAGGCTATCAAAAATTTAACATGTGTATATGTCTTGGAACCATAGTGCCATATTTTCCTCTATGTATTAGCCTCTCAAATTTTAAATAAGTGGAATAAAATGTCATAATTCATATCTCAAGCACCTCAGTTAATTTTTTAGTTTAAAAAAAATACGATCTCTATATCTAAAATTCAAATTCTACATTCATAGGTGGTGCCATAGCAAGATCTCTATAGCAAATGCTATCAATAGAGCATTATAGTGAACCATTGTTGATCAAACATCATCTACCTTATAAAACATTCTAAATACAAGGTGATAATTCTACTTTCAAACCCACAAAGACTATCTTTGGGGTAATAAGCCAAATATCTCTATTTTAAGTGCATTACATACCGGCATTGTAGAAGTCCTCTGAGATAATAAAATTTGATAAATAAATAATATGATTCACATGACCCAACAAAATAATTACTTAAGTCTACTATAAGGATACTTTATGATTAATTTTCTCTTGGGTCTCTAATTGTCTAAGTCAAAACTCTCATTCCTACGGTCATTATAAAATTCATTGAGGGGATATGTTTAAATTGGATGAAGCTATTAAAGAAAGAATCATCCACCCACCCTCATTATTTATCAAAGAAGTAATGATAAGTTATAAGAAAATTTGAGATAGGATTAAATCATTATGACCCCTTTTCTTTTCAAGCTATCTAGGTTGGAATTAAAACATTGAAGGCCCCTTCCTATTAGCTAAATTTTACTATATTAGGATTTAAGTTTTTATGACCCCTTTTCTAGCTAAAAATAATAGAAATTAAGGAGTGAAATTAAGTCATTGAAGGTCCCATTCCTATAGACTATTTAGGTTAGAAACTAAATCTATATTACCCCTACCTATTTGTCAAAAATCTTGAGGAATTAGGGATTAAGCTACTGAAATCTCCTCTTCCTCAGCACGACTATTTAGGTTGGAATTAAGACTTTAAAAACCCTTCTATATAAGAATAAATAATCTAAAGGTATCTTTCTCTGGTAAAAGTTCATATAGTTTAGATAGGAGTAAGTATCCATGTTGGCATCCTCTCCAACTATTATCTCTATATAGGAATAAGTATCCATGGTGGCATCTTTTCTAAGAAAATATCTCTATTTAGTTTGTGTTAGGAGTATATTCCTCTTTGAGTCTATTCATTATGTTATTTTTTATTCTTCTAATAAATTAGTAAATCTAAGTCTCTGGGAATGAATCATTCTAAATTAAAATAAATTCAAGCATGTTTTTTCCTATATTTCATAATAAAACTCAAAGTTAATCTAAAATAAAAACCAAATCTAAATTTCAAAACTAAACTTTTCCAAGCTTATGCTCATGATTTTGTTGACTAGTTCGATCAATGCTAATATGTGCACTATACTCTAGTTGGTCCACTATATAATTGGGGTTCATTTGTTGACCTCATTTTGTATGAGGTTAACATCATCCTTAAATTAGTAAATAAGATACCTAATCCTATATTAGAGCCTTGATTAAGCACTTAGGAAGCTATGCTTACCCAATAAATCCTTCTAAGGTATGACCCAACCTAATAGGATTAGGTGAACTCAACCCAAATTCAAATCTAAATAAAGAGTTGAATCAAATACATTCCAATTAAAATCTAAATCCATTTGAATTTAAAATGAGATAATTAGGATGGTTAACCCAATTATCCTACTTAAGCTCAAAATCACATAAACTCAAAGAAATTTAAATAAACCAAAATAAATTAAAATTAAATCAAATGAAATGAATAAATTCATTAAATAAGCATAAATGGATTTAAAACTAAATCCAAGTGAAGGTTAAAGTTGGTTAACCATTTGACATAGAGTTGACTTATGTGAGTCCCACTAAGTCAAAGGTCAACCAACTAATATTTGACCATATGAGGTCATTCCAAAGACTCAAAATCATAAAATGAACATCTTTAAACATGAATCAAATGAATTTAAATCCAATAAGATTTTATTTGAGCTAATTAGATCACCTGATTAAACCCAAATGAACTTTATTAAAATCAAAATTAAAATTTAATTGAAACTAAACCAAATAAAATACATAAAATCATTTGGAAATCATTATTGACTAATTTAGTCATTTGACCAAAATGAGTCCAGCTTAACCCATTAAGCATAATTTGAGCTAAATGGGTCAAAAATGAAAACAACTTCAAACCAAATAAAATTAATTTCTCCAAATCATTCCACACATGTGATTAAACGTGATTGGAGTCTAAACATACTTTAATCGAGTCAAATTGGTCATTTGACTCCATTGAACTCAACTTAACCCATTTAAGTCAAAATGGTTCAAGTTGAAATAAAATCAAAATCAGTTTAAAAGTCAAGGAAATTAATCAATTTAAAACAACATAAATCACCAAATAAACATAATTGAATCTAAATTTGAATCATAGAAGACCATTCAAACTAAGGAATTCAACTTGACCTATTAATGTCAAAAGAGCTAAACTTAGCTCAAATCATATTAAACCTCATATGGCATGGAGTTCCTCTACACTATCCATTTAATAATCAACACTAGTTGAAACTTAAATCTAAAACCAATAAAAAAAATACAATTAAACCACTTTAGTCAATTTCAATCTAAAATGGCATCAAACTAAGTTCAATTTCAAAATCCAACTCAAATGGACTTGAGTTTGATCCATGATTCATCTTAGTTTGACTTAGCCAGCCAACCATCAGTTCAAAAGAGTGTTGTAATGGTGCCAAAAGTCAAAAGATGCCACATAAGATGCCATGGAAGATGAGCCATAGCCATGGAAAAGAAGAAACAATAAATGGAAGTAAAATCCCATTTCTCACCCCCACACCTCATCCACTTCCTTATCTCAATAGATTTGGACTCTCTCTAATCAGTTGACCACCCCTTAGAGCTAGCCTCCAAGGGTGGAAGTGACCATGGAAAATCCAATTTGGTTTTTCTCCATGAGAAGCTCATGGCTAAGGAAAAAAAGTGAGAAAGAGAGACTTCCTCTTCTCATGTTATGCATCCCAATACACATTTAAGCTAAAGAGAGGCCAAACTAACCCCTCAGCTAGAGCTCTCACTAGATTTTGGCCACCCTAAATCTTTTACATGTGGCACTCAGCCATAATGGAAAGAGAGAAAGAAGACTTCTTCTCATGAATCTGTTGACCTCATTTTTAGGATGAGCTCTCAACCCTTCATCTTAGACATAGGACTCCTCTTAGACTTTAAGAGATCCATAGTTCTAAGACACATCTAGTGATTAAGTGGACACTCAACCTATCCCTAGAGACTTAGAAGAGTTAGCCATAGGAATTGGTCATGCCTTAGGGGTGCTAAGAAAATTTGCCTACCCTATAGCTTGAACCACATTCATCATTTCCTTCCTTCAAGTCAAACTCCATATCAAATCAACATCAAACCTAAATCAATTCCAGCTTAATTGATTTTCCCCAAACTCAAATCAATGCCACATGATTGAAACCTATGATTAAAACTTAGGATTGAAGCTGATTGAAATTCCAAATCTTTCTAAGTCCTTTAATCCTCTCTTAAGGACTTAGCCTAAATCATGTTTAAATCAATTCAAACTCATGAAATTTTCTCATCCTTTATATTCACATATATAAATGAAATATAAGTCAAATCAAACTAAAAAATTCAATCAATTTAAAATAAATCATCAAAATCCTAAATTGATTAACATGATCAATCATTCAAATCTTTGAATGACCCATCTTAAAGTTGACCAAGTCAACACTTAGCTAAAATGAAACCCAACATAGCCAAATCACCATAGGCCAAATTGATTGAAACCAATGATCTAAGTTCATTCATGATCAATGTTGAACTTGACCAAGTCAACATTTGAGCCTATCCTAGATTGGCCCAGTCCAAGTTGACCCAACTTGACCTAAAAAAGTCAAAATGTGTCAAAACTTGATCTAAGCCAAATTGATTGAAACCAATGGGTCAAGTTCATTCCAAACCACTTGTTGAACTTGACAAAGCCTCAATTGGCCAACTAGACCTAGCTAGCCCAATTGACCATATGACTTGACCTAAAGGGTCATATTGAGCCAAACTCAAACATGAACCAAATTGATTGGAAACAAAGATACCAATCCATTTAATATGATCAACCAAACATGAACCAACCCATGACCTAGCTTAGTTCAAATGGGTCAAATTGGTCAACTTGATTTGATCAAAAAATGAACTAAATTGAACCAAATTCAAACCTAAACCAAAGCCAAACATTTCAAATGGTCATATGAACTTGACCCTTGGATTGACCCAATTTCACCCATTTTGACTTAAATGAGTCAACATGAGCCAAATCATATCAAACCAACTCCAAATTCAATGAAACTTGGCCAAACCTATTTTCTCATCATACCAAACATGCCCAAACTAAAATCAAGGTCAGATGACCATTTTACCCCTAGGCCATAGTAACCAAAAATCAAAACCACTTGGAATTTGGTCAATTCCTTTTCATGGACACTTGGCATCCTCTTAGTGGACCAAATGGTCACTAATGGACCTAGTGCACATGACCCAATGGGTTTGGGTCAGCCAAACCCAACCCAAACCCAAAACTGACCATGTGCTTGAAAGTGGCCACCCTCCTCCACTTGATTTAGGCACATGGGAGCTTCACCATTCCACTCCTCTGGTTAAACCGATTGCAAGGACACCTTAAATGGCCTAACAAACCCACTCAAGGTGGTCAATTGGATCAAAATGGTAAGGACACTGCCGTCCGATTGCCCATGGGGGAGATATACTCACCAAATTTAATTCAATCCACACTCTCGCTAATTTGATTGAAGCGTAGGAACTCAGAGTAAGCCCAAACTAGTCTTTCCAAGCTTCCTAATGAGAGTTTAAAATTTGATCTTCTCAATTTTCACAGCTTGAAAATAAGGGAGTTCCACCAAAAACCAAACTTACTCCACATTCAAAATTAACACAATTCCCTTTGCAAGCCCTCAGGGAGCTTGATCGAACTCACCCAAGTCTTCATATAAGCTCTTGAGGCAAGGTAGGATCTACTTCAATCAAAACTGAGCTCAAGTGCAAGAGGAGTTGGCCCATAGGAGGATCTACCCAATCTCAGAGCCTCCAAACTTCAACAAAGCTTCATCTCCACTAGATGAAGCTTCTCCATGGGAATCAAGCGCTGATGATCACCTCTGGCGAGGTTAGCCATTTTTTTGAGCTTAAATGCAATGTGATTTGGAGCTTTGTAAAAGGAATTTTAATCCCATAGAATTTTAGCCATTAGATGTGCTTGCCATTATGCTTAGATGGTGTGGGTTGAATTTCAATCCAATCCAAGCTCAATCGAGCTTGGATCATGCCTTAGAAGATGGATGGTGTCCATTCTCCATATTGAAATATAGGGAAGAATCATAGGCCATCCATCCATGTATTTTGGATGGATGGCCATGATTAAAACAAGTAGCACCCATGAATTTATCCTTTAAAACTATGGCTTTAACCTCAGCCATCCAATCCTTGATCAAATGGATGAGGAGAAAATAATCTGATGCAGCGCTATGATGTGACAAGTTAAAGATCCAATCCCTTCATGCCATGTGGAAAGCGCATGCCGCGTCAGCCACCCACATGACGCCGATGAGATTAAATACTTAATTAGGCTATTAAATGTTCTAATTAATTATGGAAACTTCCTAAATTCATATCTAAGCCTAAGAAAATCAAAAAAATATGAAATAAATTGCATTGGATAGATAATTGAATGTAGAATATTCTAAAAATAATTTTAATGAATTTTGAATAGTATTTTTCTAAATTTAGGCTTTATTGGGAATGTTATTTTGCTAATTAGCTAATTAATTACTCCACCAATTAACTTCTTGTGCTTAATTAGTGGGATCCCGCCTCCCAATTTTTCTTGGGATTTATTGGTGGCTTAATTAGGGGAATTTCTAATTCATTTTTAATCACTCCCTTAATGTAATTAAGCTTAATTAAGAGCATAATTAGTGGTTTAACCCTCTGATTGAGTCAATTAAGTTTTGATTAAGTGAATATGATGTTTAGGAAATAATTTTAGGATGCTTTTCTTAAGATATTCCCTAAACACCCTATTTATTTCTTAATCCAACCTTAATTAAGGGTTAATTCATTAATTACCCCTTAATTAATTTTATAAAATTCTAAAACTTTTTAGAACTCAATTAATCTATCTTAGGTAGATGCTTA